>JAOWBW010000285.1:104594-385785 GCA_026119855.1 Campanula takesimana | reverse complement strand
TTTTAGGTGATGTGTCGCGACCCCGGACCCCGCGGGCCCGAGACCGCGAGCTGGACGTCGACTCTAAACCAAAATTTTGAAATACTGAAGATAAAAATTCATTTGATACCAAAGGGTGATGATCCAAAGTTTTACAAAACCAAGTTTGATAAAAACCAATTACAACTATCATAAACTTCCACAAGTTTATGCCCAACAAAATACAAATATACAATTCTTAATGACGTCAATGTTTGGTACAACTACCCCAAAAACGGTTACACATTTACATAATGTAAACCAACCTATGACAACATTCCCCAAAAGAATGGATCCACACTCGACGTCCTCTTTCTCGTGATCAGCGAGACTAATCCTTAGCACCTGGGGGGGGGGGTTAAGGAAAAACAAAGATAAAAGAAAAGGGGGTGAGATAAATCTCAATAAGTTACTAATGCAACTACATGACATGCTATGATGCAATATACAATAAGCAATAATAAATATCATATAGCACATAGCATTTATCACATAACAGATAGCAGCGGAAATAAACACATAACAAAGGATATAGCCAAGGTTTTCCAAACCGGAACATCCAAATAAAGGATCGCTGCGCAGCTTCAATAATCAACAAATCATCATCTTCATAATAGTATGAAAGCCGAAGAGAAAACCCCGGTACCGGAACCAATAACCATAAAAGTGTCACAAAGGACAAGGACCATGACACAAAGTCATGCCCGTTAGCTAGATACATTCACAAAGGAACGCTAACTTATCTTTTCCAAGGCTAATCTGGAAAAGGGGTATAGTAAGGGCAAAACAATGGTCAACATTATAATGGACTTGGCTTTGCCATTAAATCTTTCCCATCGCCCGATGCAACAAATATGCCAGCTGGGCTTCCAAATAAATGCTAAGTAATAATAATTTAGCATGAATGAACAACTTAAGGTTCCAAAGTAGGGAACCAATCCAATTAAATCACCACAAAGGTAAACCAATGCAAACCGCACATCAAAGATGAACCACATTCCCAAAACGGTACTTAATAAATTCCACATCACATTTATTCACAAAAGAATCAAATCCACACAATAAAGTGTTCCACGGTGTTATCTCAAGTTAATTAGAAGGATTAAACCTAAACTAGTTAAGCCTTAAGTCTTAGACCAAGCAAAAAGGTCAATTCCTGGAACAGGGGGCGGGCGGGGGCCTGGAATGGGGCGAGCGGGGGCGCTTGAATCAACAGAAGGTCAGGCTCTAGAAAAAGTGGGAGTAGGCGGGCGCCTGGTCTACGGGCTGGGAAGAATTCCCAGCTGGGTTCTTCAATCTCCTTACCATTTTCATACCAATTTCATAAACACTCAAAATCAATCCTCCCAACAAGATTTCTAAGGTACCCAAACATCATTTAACTAAAAAGGGGATCTTAACAACACTCTTTATCAACCAAATCCAAGAATCAAAACCAACATTCAAGATTTCACCATTTTTAAACCAAAAACTCAATTAAATTCCAAAAAATTCAAAACACAACCAAACTTCAAATATAACACATTAAGCATTATCTAAACATGATATGAACATTTTAGCATCAAAATGGGGGAAAAGTAACTTACTTGATAAATCTCAAAGTTGACGGAATTCAATTCTTTTTGGTTCTACGCGATCCTATCGACGATCTAAACAAGGTTCATGTTTTAAGAAATGAGAGATTATGAGAAGAAGATGAAGAGAGAAGTAAAAGGAAGAGAAAACTTACCAATGAGGAGAGAGGAAGAGAGATGGCTGGGAGAGGGGAAGAATGGGGGAGGTGGAGTGTATGAGGGAGAAGGAGGTGTAGGGAGAGGGTAGGAGTATTATTTAAAATCTTACACAAAGACCCCCTCCTCTAATACTACCCAACTCAATACTCCCCACTAACAACTAAGACCCAACCAAAATGCTAGGCATATTTATTATAACACATAAAATGCACACATAAATATTTAAATAAATAATAATTTAAATAATTAAATAAGCAAATAATTAAATAAAAATCATTTAATTACTAATAAAATAGAGCCTAGATTTCGGGTCGTGACATTCACTCCCCCTTAAAGAAAATTCGACCCGAATTTTAACGAGACTCACCTTAAACAAAAAGCCACGGAAATTTCCTCTCGATCTCGTCTCGGAGCTCCCAAGTCGACTCCTCGATGTTATGATTCCTCCAAAGAACTCTAACCAATGAAATGCTTTTGCTCCTCAAATCTTGGACTTTAGAATCTAAGATCCGAACCGGTCGTTCCTCATACGTCATATCGGGCTCAATATCCTCCGGTATCCTCGGTAACACGTGAGATGGATCATGAACGTACTTCCGAAGCATAGAAACGTAGAACACGTTGTGCAATCGGTCTAAGGATGGCGGTAACGCAAGACGATACGCAAGAAGTCCAACCTTTCCCAAAATCTCAAACGGGCCAATAAACCTCGGAGCCAATTTTCCTTCTTCCCAAACCTACAAATACCCACCTTTGGAGACACTTTCAAGAACACCAAATCACCAATCTGAAAACTAAGATCTCGCCTTCGGTTATCTGCATAGCTCTTATGTCGACTCTGGGCTGTCTTCAATCTATCCCGGATAACTTTGACTTTCGCAACCGAATCCCGAAGCAAATCAATACCACAATCTTCGCTTCACCAACCTCATCCCAACAAATAGGCGATCTACACTTTCTTCCATACAAAGCCTCATACGGTGCCATCTCGATACTAGCCTGATAACTGTTGTTGTAAGAGAATTCCACTAACGGTAGGTGCGAATCCCAAGAATCAGAAAAGTCTATCGAACAAGCTCGCAACATATCCTCCAAAATCTGAATAGTCCTCTCGGATTGACCATCGGTCTGAGGATGAAAAGCTGTACTGAATCGCAAATCTGTACCCAAAGCTTCCTGAAACGCCTTCCAGAATCTAGAAGTAAACCTCGGGTCTCGATCTGACACGATGCTAACCGGAACTCCATGCAATCTCACAATCTCATCAATGTAAAGGGTCGCAAGCTTCTCCATCGAATATCTAATATCAATAGGCAAGAAATGGGCACTCTTGGTCAATCTATCCACTATTACCCAAACACTGTCATACTTCCTACGGGTACGAGGTAGTCCCATAACAAAATCCATAGTCACATGCTCCCATTTCCACTCGGGAATTTCTAACGGCTGAAGTAATCCCGCGGGTCTCTGATGCTCGGCTTTGACCTGCTGACACATTAAACACTTCGAAACATACTCGGCTATTTCCCTTTTCATATTAATCCACCAAAATTGTTGCTTCAAATCCTGATACATCTTCGTACTGCCCAGATGAATAGTATACCTCGATTTGTGACCCTCATCAAGAACTCTCTGTTTAATTCATCAACATCCGGAACACACAAACGACCACGGAAAGTCAACATTCCAATCGGGCTCAATGAAAAATCCTCGAAGTTCTTTTCCTTCAATTTATCCATTATCTTCACCAACTCGTCGGATCTTCTTTCTGAGCTTCCTTTATCCTCTGAATTAGGGTCGGAGATACCCTAATATTCGCAAAAATAGCCCCATGTCTCGATTCACGAGGAGACCAATCTCGAACATCCTCAAGCATTTTCCATTTACGGACCATCATCGAAGCCACATAAGACTTTCTACTAATCGCATCGGCTACCACATTCGCCTTCCCCCGGATGATAAGAAATCGTACAATCATAATCCTTCAACAATTCCATCCATCGGCGCTGTCGGTTGTTCAACTCTTTCTGGAGAAAAGGTACTTCAAACTCTTGTGATCGGTAAAGATTTCAAACTTCAACCCATAAAGGTAGTGCTTATATTTGTGCAACGCAAAGACAATAGCCGCTAACTCCAAATCATGAGTGGGGTAATTCTGTTCACTAGGGGTCAACTTCCTCGAAGCATACGCAATTACTTTCCCATTCTGCATCAACACACAACCCAAACCCTCTTTCGAAGCATTACTATAAATCACTAGGCCATCGCTCCCATTAGTCAAAGTCAAGATCGGTGCGGTAGTCAACCTCTTCTTCAATTCCTCGAAACTCCTGTCACATTTCTCGGTCCACACAAACGGAACATTCTTCTGGGTCAACTGAGTCATCGGAGTAGCAATTCTCGAAAACCCTTCAATAAATCTTCTGTAATAACCGGCTAAACCAAGAAAGCTTCTAACGTCTGTCACTGATTCGGGTCTCTTCCAATCCACTATAGCTTCAATCTTTGAAGGATCCACCGAAATCCCATCTTTAGAAATAACATGTCCCAGAAATGACACCCTCTCGAGCCAAAATTCGCATTTACTAAACTTCGCAAACAATTTCTCCCTCGCAAGAACGGATAAAACTGTCCTCAAGTGTTGCTCGTGCTCCTCTCGAGATTTCGAATAAACAAGAATGTCGTCGATGAAGACTACCACGAACGAATCAAGATGGGGATGGAAAACTCGGTTCATCAAATCCATAAACACGGCCGGTGCGTTAGTCAACCCAAACGGCATAACCAAGAACTCATAATGACCATAACGAGTGCGAAAAGCAGTCTTCGGAATATCCTCCGATCGAACCTTCAACTGATGGTACCCACTCCTCAAATCAAGCTTAGAGAAAACCACGGACCCTTGAAGCTGATCAAACAAATCATCAATATGCGGTAGAGGATACTTGTTCTTCACCGTAACCTGATTCAACTTCCGGTAATCTATGCACAATCTCAACGAACCATCTTTCTTCCGTACAAATAAAACCGGTGCTCCCCACGGGGAAACACTAGGGCGGATAAACCCTCGATCAAGCAACTTTTGCAATTGAACCTTTAATTCCTTCAACTCTGTGGGAGCTAACCTATAAGGTGCTTTCGAAATCGGAGCCGTACCCGGCAAAAGATCTATACAAAACTCAATCTCACGATCGGGAGGCATATCATACTCGGTAGAGAAAACATCGGGAAATTCCTGAACTACCCGAACACTATCCAGACTAGGGGATTCTTTCCTAGTATCAAGAACACTAGCCAAATACCCCTCACAACCACTATGCAACAATTTTCTCGCTTTCATAAAAGAAATTAAGCGAACCTTCCTACTTAGAGGACTAGCCTCAAACACAAATTTAGGCACATCGGGAATAGAAAAAGTAACAGTTTTCTTACGGCAATCAACAGAAGCATGAAACTTGCTCAACCAATCCATACCCAAAATGACATCAAAGTCTTGGATAGGAAGAATTACCAAATCCGCACAAAGGACACGACCACAAATAACCACGTCACAAGCACGAAGACTCGATCAGAAATCAAGCATTCTCCTATAGGGGTCGACACCTCTAGCACGTACGGTAAAGACTCGAATGCAGCATTTAACATGGAAGCAAATTGCACAGAAATGTATGAATGAGTTGATCCTGGATCTACTAACGCTCGTGCGCTCACACTAGATACAGAAACGATACCTCCAATAACGGATGGATCATCGGTAGCTTGTTGTTGACTCATGGCATAAACCTTCCCTTGAACTTTGGGTTTCCCGGCGGCATCCCTTTTCTGACCTTGATTAGTACCAACTCCTGACCCGGATGCTTGACCTTGGTGCCTCGTGCACTCTCTCGCAAAGTGCCCCATTTCACCGCAATTGGTGCACTTGCCTTGCTTTTTCCAACACCTATCCTTCGAATGGCCTACCTTCTGACAAGAGGTACAAGGCTTCCTAATTTGGCTCCCTTGGTTTCCGGAAGTGGTACCCGAGTTCCTTGGGATCGGTTGCCCTCAGGACTGAGATTGTCCCCCAAAGTTACCTCGATTTTCGATCCTTGGTTGTGACTTGCTCTGCGCTCCATGCTTACTCGGTTGGCCACCTCGGTCTTCCTTTTATGCTCCCCAATATCTTGCTCTATCAAATAGGCTCGGTCCACCGCATCTTGAAATGTCACAATCCGTTGAGCAATAAGTTGAGTACGAATGGAGGTCTTCAACCCCCGAATGAATCTCATAGCCTTTTGTTCCTCGGTCCTCACCAAATAGTCGTAATACCGGGCTAATTCTATGAACTTAGCCGAGTATTGTGCTATAGACAACACACCTTGCTCTAGGTTGAGTAGCTCGATCTCCTTTCGGTTTTGATCAACAACCGGAATGAAATGCTCCTTGAATTTGCGCACGAACAACTCCCACGCATACACCGTGTGAGTATCGTCCCAACTAGCTTTAACACCTTTCCACCAATGCTCGGCGGCTCCCACAAGCTTGTAAGCCGCAAACCGGACCTTGTCCTCATCCGAACACCCAAATACATCATAAATCTTCTCCATAGACTCAATCCACAACTCAGCTTTCCGAACATCGGGTTCCCCATTGAATTCAACCGGTTTCAACTTCAGAAATTGCTCCAATCCATAGCGGGGTGGTGCTTGCTCTACCCTCGGACCTTGATCATGTATGGCCTTCATGGCCGCCTCGAACATGCCTTGAAACATGGCACGTGCTTCTTCTCTTGTATCATTCTGATTCTGTGCCCCACTAGTACCTCCTCTGTTTCTTCTTCCAGACATTGAGAACAATTACCTGCATAAAACATCAACCGTTAATCACTCCGCACACTACTACCCACCTAGGTCATACTAATCCACCTATACTTATACATAGAGCTAATGCCATAGCTCTGATACCAACTGTCGCGACCCCGGACCCCGCGGGCCCGAGACCGCGAGCTGGACGTCGACTCTAAAACCAAAACTTTGAAATACTGAAGATAAAAATTTCATTTGATACCAAAAGGTGATGATCCAAAGTTTTACAAAACCAAGTTTGATAAAAACCAATTACAACTATCATAAACTTCCACAAGTTTATGCCCAACAAAATACAAATATACAATTCTTAATGACGTCAATGTTTGGTACAACTACCCCAAAAACGGTTACACATTTACATAATGTAAACCAACCTATGACAACCTTCCCCAAAAGAATGGATCCACACTCGACGTCCTCTTTCTCGTGATCAGCGAGACTAATCCTTAGCACCTGGGGGGGTTAAGGAAAAAGAAAGATAAAAGAAAAGGGGGTGAGATAAATCTCAATAAGTTACTAATGCAACTACATGACATGCTATGATGCAATATACAATAAGCAATAATAAATATCATATAGCACATAGAATTTATCACATAACAGATAGCAGCGGAAATAAACACATAACAAAGGATATAGCCAAGGTTTTCCAAACCGGAACATCCAAATAAAGGATCGCTGCGCAGCTTCAATAATCAACAAATCATCATCTTCATAATAGCATGAAAGCTGAAGAGAAAACCCCGGTACCGGAACCAATAACCATAAAAGTGTCACAAAGGACAAGGACCATGACACAAAGTCATGCCCGTTAGCTAGATACATTCACAAAGGAACGCTAACTTATCCTTTCCAAGGCCAATCTGGAAAAGGGGTATAGTAAGGGCAAAACAATGGTCAACATTATAATGGACTTGGCTTTGCCATTATAATCTTTCCCATCGCCCGATGCAATAAATATGCCAGCTGGGCTTCCAAATAAATGCTAAGTAATAATAATTTAGCATGAATGAACAACTTAAGGTTCCAAAGTAGGGAACCAATCCAATTAAATCACCACAAAGGTAAACCAATGCAAACCGCACATCAAAGATGAACCACATTCCCAAAACGGTACTTAAATAAATTCCACATCACATTTATTCACAAAAGAATCAAATCCACACAATAAAGTGTTCCACGGTGTTATCTCAAGTTAATTAGAAGGATTAAACCTAAACTAGTTAAGCCTTAAGTCTTAGACCAAGCAAAAAGGTCAAATTCCTGGAACAGGGGGCGGGCGGGCGCCTGGAATGGGGCGAGCGGGCGCTTGAATCAACAGAAGGTCAGGCTCTAGAAAAAGTGGGAGTAGGCGGGCGCCTGGTCTACGGGCTGGGAAGAATTCCCAGCTGGGTTCTTCAAATCTCCTTACCATTTTCATACCAATTTCATAACACTCAAAATCAATCCTCCCAACAAGATTTCTAAGGTACCCAAACATCATTTAACTAAAAAGGGGATCTTAACAACACTCTTTATCAACCAAATCCAAGAATCAAAACCAACATTCAAGATTTCACCATTTTTAACCAAAAACTCAATTAAATTCCAAACAAATTCAAAACACAACCAAACTTCAAATATAACACATTAAGCATTATCTAAACATGATATGAACATTTTAGCATCAAAATGGGGGAAAAGTAACTTACTTGATAAATCTCAAAGTTGACGGAATTCAATTCTTTTTGGTTCTACGCGATCCTATCGACGATCTAAACAAGGTTCATGTTTTAAGAAATGAGAGATTATGAGAAGAAGATGAAGAAAATGAAGAGAGAAGTAAAAGAAAGAGAAAACTTACCAATGAGGAGAGAGGAAGAGAGATGGCTGGGAGAGGGGAAGAATGGGGGAGGTGGAGTGTATGAGGGAGAAGGAGGTGTAGGGAGAGGGTAGGAGTATTATTTAAAATCTTACACAAAGACCCCCTCCTCTAATACTACCCAACTCAATACTCCCCACTAACAACTAAGACCCAACCAAAATGCTAGGCATATTTATTATAACACATAAAATGCACACATAAATATTTAAATAAATAATAATTTAAATAATTAAATAAGCAAATAATTAAATAAAAATCATTTAATTACTAATAAAATAGAGCCTAGATTTCGGGTCGTGACACGATGTCCTATAGTACCTAGAGGGTTGTTATTGAACACCAAAGTGTAGGGTTTAGTCCGGTCGTGATCATGTTCTAATAGGGTAACCTTTTGGATTCGTTTGGGGTGTTTAGAATTGGTTCGTTATGGACGGAGGTAAAGCGTGAATTGGCAATTGGGTACTTACGGTTTGATTAACCTTAAGGTGTATTCATTCTGATTTCCTACTTTGGAATTCCAGGTGTGATGAGATGGTTGAGTTCATAGTCCTAGTACATCTTTATGAGTAAATGTTTATGGTCATTTTAGTAATAGTCATTGTGCCATTTGTGAGCGACCGTTTGGGTTGTGCTCTTTATGATTAACTTGTGGGTATCATATTTAGGATGTATTTGGTACGTGCCTTATCTTGGAATCATTATGTTTTAATGGTCAATGTTGTTGGACTCTTTTATGAGAAACTCCTTATGTTTATTGTTGTTGAACTCTTCTTGAGTAATCGTTTGCATCTTTTATGGTGATTAATTGGTATGGTTCCCTACTTTAGAATCCTTAGTTGTTTACCGTGCTAGTATTTTATTACTTAGCATTTATTTGAAAGTCCAGCTGGTAGTTGTGGTTGTGTCGGGCGATGTGAGATATTGTGATGGCACCGGCCAAGTCCATTATGGTGTCGACCATTGTTTTGCCCTTATTTTCCTCTTCCAGATCGGCCTTGGTTGAGACGTTTTGGAGCATGACTTTGTGGCATGGCTCCCGCCCTTTGTGGCACGTTACTTTGTTATTGGTTCCGGTACCGGGGGTATTCTCTTCAGCTTTTATGCTGCTATGAAGATGGCTTAATGGGTTGATTGATTGATTGGTCGGTTCTGATCGGGGTTCTCTTCAGTTGTTATACTGCTATTGTTGATTGGTTGATCGGTTGAAGCTACGGAGCGATTGTTCTATTGGTTTGGTGAAACCTTGGCTCAGTATCCTTTGTAACGTGTTTATTTCAGTCTTATGTGCTGCATGATGAGTTAGTCGTTATTTCCAACTGGTATGGGACAGTTAGTGATAGGGAGCTTTCTCATTTGTTGTTATGTGATTTACTTGTTCAGTTATATTGTTGATTTGCATGATATTATGCCATGTAGCTGCATTAGTAACTTACTGAGATTTTATCTCACCCCCTTTCTTGTTTCAAATTGTTTTTCCTTAACCCCTCCCCCCCAGGAAATCAAGTGGTAGCGTTGTGAGGTCCGTTGTAGCGGGAATCTTCTGAGCAGGTTGATCGCCTTTGGGATAGTTGTTCTTCGGAGCCTTTATGTATATTATTGTGGGTTCGTAGTCGTTCAGTGTTTTGTATATACGGTTGTCCTTTGGGTATTTTGTTATTAGTTGTTCTTGCTTCCGCATTTGTTTCTAGTCTCCGAGTTATAATCTCGGTGAGGTATTGTTTGTTGGTATTGGTTTATAGTAGAATTCACGCGCCCGGTTTGGTATTTAGCATTTTTGGGAGATGTTAATTATGTAAATTTTATTTTTATGGATTTTTTGAATTTCTGGGGCGTGACAACCGGTGTATCTCTAAAAGAAAGATCTAAGTGATCAAACTTAAAGAGGTGCGTGTGTGATTTTAGATTCAAGGCTCTTTAGATCTTTGAGATTGAGAGCACAATAAAACTAAAGTGTTTTTGCTTGAGGATCTGGGCTAAGGATGAAGTTATGAAGATGTTCTTGAGAATTCTGGAAAGATCAAAGGCAATCTTCAAATCTTTAACAAATGCTTGAGAGAGAAATTCTGAATTGCTTAGCAACTTCAAATGGTTGAAGTTATGGGGTATTTATAGTAGAGCCCTAAAAACTAGCCGTTGGAAATCCTTGGTGAGTCAGAGAAAGGATGGATGTGCTGTCGCTCATTGAGTGGAGCACGTGTCCTTTTATAGCCGTTAGACACATAACAAAAATATGACCGTTATGGAAAGGTGTCCTTAAATGCGGGTGCATACGTGTTATTTAACCACCGTTGGATCATTGGCGTAGTTTGAATCTCTTCAAGTTTTCGAATCTTCATTAAATCACTGAGTGTTAATTCAACATTGATGCGCGTTGAGCCAAGGGGCGCGTAGACATAGCACGCGCTGAGCCATCTGGGGCGCATGAGCTAAGCTAGGCGCATACTCATGCGCGCGCCTAAGGAGGCACATGGCGCAAGAGAGAGGAGCATAGGCGCGTGGCTCAAACTGAACTTGTGATTTTTCTTGAATCTTGATCTTCTTGCCCTATTCCTAAGCCTATTCTATTACAATGGACAACCTAAAAAATGAAGTATAAATACTTCTTACATGTGGGTCTAAAGTCCATGAAATAAAACTTAGGTGATGGATCAATCAAATCTAATCAATCCTATTACATTAAAACTGAGATATAAATGGGCATACCCAACAATCTCCCCCTATTTGATTGATGCCATTACCTACTATATCAGGGACAAACATTATACTTGATAAAAACATGTCCAAATAAATGATATTGGTAAATCATGTCTCAAGTTAATGCACACTAGTCCAAGATATAGATTTCTAATCTATTCCAATAAAGATAAAACATTACAATTGGAATGATAGAAATAACAGTTTAACACATTTGAAATGTATATGAGTTTTAGTTTTGAAATGTGTTTAAACATAGTTTAAACTCAATGCATGAAAATATGAAACAGTTCAAATATGATGCATATGATTTTAAACAATAGATTTATTGTTCTACAAACAAGAAGTTTGAGTGAACAAGGTTTGATAACAAGTGATGCATTGTTCTCATTAATACTTAAAATATAAGAGTTACAAATTACAAGTGTTTAAAAGAACAAGGACAAAAGAGTGCTAAAACACTTAAGCACAAAATCACTAACAAAAAGAGTTTTCTATCACAAAATATTTTAATAACTTACAATCATAAAAAAACTAAGGGTTAGGAGGCGCGTCATCTTCCCTTAATCCTTCTTCTATCTCCTTCATGGAGCGCTGAATCTTCTTGGACATTTGAAGATTACGGTTGATAACACTATGAGTATCAGTGACACCATCTCTAATGTAGTGCAGATGATCAACATTGATGTTTTGATACTCATCAATGGTGCGCTGAGTGATGGACTGCTGTTGTGAAAAGTTTTCAGTGAAGGCTTGAAAGTTGGCTTTAACAGAAGTTTGGGCAGTGAGTATATCAGCAGAAATTCTATCTGTGCGTCTGTCTACTCTGGAATGCGCTGCATTGAAATAAGTGACAACTAATTCCTTTAAAACATCAATCTTTGAGAGCAGGGAATTAATGTCAATAAGCGCGCCAGGAGCAGAGCTGGAAGAGGGCGCAAGGGATTCAGGAGCTGAAGGCGCATGGGATTCAGGAGCTTTGGGTTCTGCGCCAGGATCAACACCATATACTGTTAAACCTAGGATTTCTAGTTCATCCTTAACTTCTTTGAGTTTTTCAACCACACTCAATAACTTTTGGCTATCTCCAGCCACCATCTCAAATAACTTCCTTATGTCACCTGCTATATTTGACTCTACTTCCCTTATAGCGTCAATGAAGTCTTGGCCATCAGTGAGTTTGATGCCACCTTCTATACGTTCATGTCGGGAAGTAAGAGTACCTTTGAATAGCTCATTCATTTGATCTATAACATCATTCCACTGTTGAGGAGTAATGAAATGTTTGTCCTTGATATTAGCATCTATGAACACTATCTCCCCCTTAATGGTAGCAATCTCATCAGCCTGCTGAGTAAGCATCAAAGTATGAAGCTCTAACTGTGAATTCATCTGAGCTTGGCCTTGCTGGAGTTGCTGTAGCAGTGAAATAACTACACTCATGTCAGGAGTGGGAGGAGGAGGCGCAGGAGAAGTATGGGGCGCAGGAGTGGAAGGTAGATATTCTGCGCTGGAAGAGGGTTCTTCAGGATTTGATTGGGGCGCAGTAGGGGGTTTGGGGCGCGCAGAAGGTGATTTGCGCCTTAAGGGTTCTGGCTCCCCCTGAGCTGTATCTTTACTAAATTCACCAAATAAATCAGCTGATATTTGGTCTCTAAGACTTTGACGTTCTGAAGATAGGGGAGCAGGAGTGGTAGTAGGTGCTTGAACAGTAGGAGGCGCATTAGGGGCAGGCGCGCGTACATCAGCGCTGGACCCTGTGCCTTTGCGCCTTTCTGATTTAGATAATTTAGCAGCATGTTTCAACTTGTATTCTTCATCCCTTTTCTTCTGAGCTTCCACTCTACTGGCTTCTTTTGCGCGCTTCAGTTCTTTCTCTTCTTCTGTTTCAGTTCTTGGGCGCTTAGGAGGTCTGCTTGTACCTTCAGTAACCCCTTTGCCTTTTCTTGTTTCTGCGCCTGGAACAACTGTTGGTTCTGCGCGAGGTACAATTTCAGTATCTGCGCCCTCTTCTGCGCCATCTGCATCTTCATCAGACTCAGTGGCTTCATCAACCAACTGATCTCCTTTAACCCTGGGCGCGCGCTTTGCCATGCGCTTTCTACACCTTTTCATAACCAAACTGTTCTTGCCAAAAATGGGAACATCAGTTGTTTGATACACTGGGTTCTCAGCTAGAAAGGTGGCAAGTGCAGGATAGGTCAGAAAAATCTTGGTGAGAATTCTGCAGTGTGTCTTGAACTTAGTCTTTCCTTAGCCTTGTTTTTGTTGTACTTATCAATCTGGTCCCGTAAAATTTTGAAGAGGATTTGGGGCCAGATGAGGATGGTTTTTCCCATAATCGTAGCAGTATACTCCCATTGCTCCATTGTGAATCTGTTCACATTTCCGGTCTTGAAAATTATGGAAGTACCCACCAGATGCGCTATGTGCGCCAGCAGATCACCACTATACCTTATCTCAACATATTTGATGTTATTCTGAAGAGTAGGTGTCGCGGCCCCGAACCCCGCGGCCCGAGACCGCGATCTGAACGACGACTTAAAACCAAAACTCTAAAATATAGAAGTTAAAAATTCCATTTTGAACCAAAAGATGATAACACAAGGCTTTACAAATCCAAGTTTAAATCAACAAAGTACATCCAACATAAGCTCCACAGCTTATACCCAAAAGAATAAAATATACAATTCTTAATGACGTCAATAATGGTAAAACTATCCCCAAAAGGTTATACATTTAAATAATGTAAACCGAACCATAACAACCTGCCCCAAAATCTCAAACCTCTCGACGTCCTCCTCGATCCGCGAATCCTAATCCTTTTCCTCCTGGGGGGGGGGTTAAGGAAAAACAAAGATGGAAATAAACGGGGTGAGATAAAATCTCAGTAAGTTACTAATGCAACTACATGACATGCTAATATGCAATGGCCAATAGCAATTACCATAAGACAGATAGCAGCGGAATAATAAGTGACATGCCGTCAACAGTAATATCCAATAATCAATCATATAAATAAACATATAACAACAAATGAGAGGCTCCCTATCGCCAACCGTCCCATACCGGTTGGAAATAACGACCAGCTCAACATGCAACACATAAAGCTGAAATAAACACTCATAAGTGGATACATAGCCAAGGTTTCACCCAACTGGAAGAACCAAATAAAGGTCGCTGCGCAGCTTCAATAATCAACAATCAACATCTTCATAGCAGCATGAAAGCTCGAAGAGAAACCCCCGGTACCGGAACCAATAACCAATAAAAGTGTCACAAGGGACAAGGACCATGACACAAAGTCATGCCCGTTAGCCAGATGCATTCACAAAGGAACGCTGACTTATCCTTTCCAAGGCCAATCTGGAGAAGGGTAAAGAAGGGGGCAAAATAATGGTCAACATTATAATGGACTTGGCTCTGCCATTATAATCTTTCCCATCGCCCAATGCAACAATTATGCCAGCTGGGCTTCTAATTAAATGCTAAGTAATAATAATTTAGCATGAATGAACAACTTAAGGTTCCAAAGTAGGGAACCACACCAATTAATCACCATAAAGATGCAAACGATTACTCATGAAGAGTTCAACAACAACGAACACAAGAAGTTTCTCATAAAAGAGCACAACAACGATAAACGGAATTTCTCATAAAGAGCACAACAACAATGATTATTAGAATACCGTAATTTCATAAAGAGAAACCATACCAGATACATTCCAAAGATGATACCCAAACAATACTTGATCAAATTACATAACACTATTGTTCACGAAGGAACCAATTTTAATTATTAAAGTGCACCACGGTGTTATCTTAAGTTAATTAGAAGGATTAAACCTAAACTAGTTAAGCCTTAAGTCTTAAACCAAGCAAAAAGGTAAAATTCCTGAAACAGGGGCGGGCGGGCGCCTGGAAAGGGGGCAGGCGGGCGCCTGAATGACCAGAAGGTCTGGTCTTCAGAAAGGGGTATGTAGGCGGGCGCCTGGTCCACCACAGGCGGGCGCCTGGTCTACTGGCTGGGAGGAAAACAGAGCTGGGTTTTTTACAAGTTTCGAACCAAATTTTCCCAAAACACCAAATACTCAAAATCAACTCCTTCTACAAGTTCTACAATGTACCAAAACCACTTATAACTAGAATGGGAACCCAAATACAACATTTATCAACCCAAAACCAAGGATTAAACCCAACATTCATCAATCTACCATTTTTACCCAAAACTCAATTAAATTCAAAATAAATTCTAAACAAATTCAAAACCCAACCAAACTTCAAATATAACACATTAAGCATTATCTAAACATGATATGAACATTTTAGCATCAAAATGGGGGAAAAGTAACTTACTCGGATTTTCTCAAAGGTGACGGAACTCGAAATTTCTTGGCTTCCTACGATCCTATCGACGATCTAAACATGATTCATGTTTTAAGAAATGAGAATTAATGAGAGGAAGATGATGGAAATGAAGAGAGAAGTGAGAGGAATAAAAACTTACCCAATGAGCTAGAGAGAGAGAGAAATGGCTGGAAAGTGAATGGGGTGAGGGAGAAATAGAGGGAGTAGGGAAGAAGATGATTAAAACTAAACTTACACTTAGACCCCTCCCTTACTACTACTCTCTACAAACAAACTCCCCACTAACAAATAAGACTCAACACTTCTACATTAGCACAAATGACCCAAATAAAATGCTAGTCATAATTTATTATGACACATAAAGTGCACACATAAATATTTAAATAAATAATAATTTAAATAAACAAATAAGCAATTAAATAAATAATAATTATTTATTACTAATAAAATAGAGCCTAGTTTTCGGGTCGTGACATTCACTCCCCCTTAAAGAAAATTCGACCCGAATTTTAACGAGACTTACCCGAAAGACCCAATAGCTACGGATACGATAGTTCCGCCATTTCTCAAATTCCTCAATTGTCCATTCTAAACCACCACGTAGTAACCCTAAATAATGTTCGCAATACCACGACCTCTCGCACATAACTTCTTTCAATCATAACCTTCACTACTAATTAGAATCCATAATCAAAATTGGAGAATCCCAATTGCTCCCAAACATAACTCTCGAGATATCCCAAGCTCACCTTATTCACAACCTTAATTACACTGCAAAGGTGTCTCCTCTTGTAAATCGCATACTTAGTAGTATTCCCCAGAAATTCAAAACATCACCATCCCGAGCCTAATTAGCTTTTAAAATATAGAATGGTTAAAGAAAGTTCTATTTCCACAATATTCATCGAAATGGCTATATCTCCATGGATTACCATTATAGTGCTCTCGATCTAGATAGCACCTTAAACTAATAGTACCATACAACCCCAAAATTTCTCGTACAAAGTGTCCACTTAAATCTATGTTATACTCTCATCCCTTCATTAATCTGGTCTTGAAGCCTAAACCATTCAATATACTCGATAGTCCGCAAAACGATCCAAATTTCATCTTCAAAAGATTTTCTCTAACTCCCATTTAAGTCATAATCCGTGCTCATATACCCAAAGGAAATCAACGAACTCTAAATTCAATAGCTAAACCCAGTTAGTCTCTCACGCATACATTTATTGACTTAATGATATTTAAGCTCAATGGTACTACCATCATAATAAACCAATTAGCTAGCAACGTTCCAATTGACCCAGTGCCAAATCATGATATTCCTTAATTATGCCCAAGTATTGATACTCCACTTCCTCCATATACCCTTGATCCAAATCGCGAAACGCCACCAAGGAGAGATTTAGGACCATAGAACCACTCTCTCACCAAAAATTCAAAATGCCCTTAACATAGATCGAGAAATTGTTACTCTCCCAAAATGTACTTATTAGTCTTTTCTAACTTAACACACTCACCACTATCGATGATTATAACTTCCATAATATACTCATATCTCATAACAAATCGTACACCTCTCCATACTAATCCATTCCGATGCATTCACGGAGATGTACTAAAAGTAAACAAAATCTCCTATCCAGAAATCCTCAATTTGAATCCTCAACTCTTATAACCCAACCGATGCCATAAGGACATTGATCTAAATATTAGCACTACAACCTTGTACTATAACAACTCAATTTAACCCTAAGTTCTCCCCAATTACTAGGTACTACTCAGAAATAAAAATAGAATTTTTTTTTTTTTTTTACAAACGATAAATACACCCAACAATTGGTATAGACATCCATTGTCACCCATCGAAGCAAAATAGTCAGATTCCAAACAAGAAAAGATTTTCTTAACTCTACACAAAGGAACGGTCTCAAAACAATTTTAGGTAAAAGGGAAGAGAGGATGTAACAATTTCCCTACAACCATCGACTAAAGCATGATATTTCCCTTCTCAAAATGACATCAAAAATCTTATCATAGCAATATGATCAATTTAGCAGGTAAGTTATATCTACCTTTAAGCACAACATGAGCACATAAGACTCCATCAGACATCCTACACTCCTCCCTAGGAGTAGACACTGACAACACATAAGTCAAAGACTCAAAAGAAATAAATGCAGCTAAATGCACAGAAACATATGAATGCGATGATCCTAAAATGCACGCGCTCGCTCTCTCGACGCAAAATAATACCTCCTGAACTGATGAGTCACCTGTTGAGTGCTGATTGATTGCAAATACTCTACCTGAAACCTTGGGCTTCCCCGAAGCATCCCTTTTTTTGACCCTGTGGTATTCCAGTTCTTGTCCCCGATGACTGAACTCTAAACCTCGGACAATCTTTAACGAAGTGTCCCAACTGACCACATTTCACACATTTCCCCTGCTTCTTCCAACACTTGTCTTCTGAGTGTCCTATCCTCTGACAGAAGCTGCAGACTTTCCCATTTTGTGTCCCTTTATAAGAACCTTGATTTCCTACTGTTGGTTGCCCTTGAAGTTGCCTTCTGAATCGAGTTTGCACTCCCGAATTACCTCTGTTATCTGAATGTTGCTGTTGTGACTCACTCTGCCCTCCTTGCTTACCCGGGTTAACCATCTCAGTCTTCCTTTTGTGTCCCCCACTATCCTGCTCAATCAAGTAGGCTCGATCCACCGCATCCTGATAAGTCTGAATCCGCTGTGCTATAAACTGAGTCCGGATGGATGTCTTCAAACCCCTGATTAATCTCATCGCTTTCTGCTCCTCGGTCCGCACAAGGTATTCACAACACCTGGCTAATTCTGTGAACTTAGCTGAGTACTGTGCTACTGACATCATACCTTGCTCCAAGATGAAGAACTCGATCTCTTTCCGGTTTTGATTCACTAGAGAGATAAAATGATCCTTGAATTTCCTCACGAACCACTCCCAAGGATATGGTACAAGAGTCGCATCCCAACTGGTCTTCAGTGCCTTCCACCAATGTTCCGCAGTCCCCACGAGCTTATAAGCTGAAAACAGAACCCTATCCTCATCAGTGCAACCAAATACATCGTAGATTTTCTCCATCGATGCTATCCATAACTCGGCTTTCTTCACATCCGGCTCACCGTCGTACTCACTTGGTTTCAACTTTAAGAACTGCTCCAACCCATATCGCGGAGGTGCTACATGTTCCTCTCTCGGCCCTTGGTCACGAATTGCTTTCACGGCCACTTCAAACCTGTCCTGAAACACTGCACGGTTTTCTTCCCGTAGACCTTTAAGATTCTGAGTCCCCCTAGAAGCTTCACCAATTCTTCTTCTAGCCATCACAAACAAATACCTGCATAAAATACTCATCGTTACTCACTCCGAACACAACTACCCACCTAGGTCATACTAATCCTCCTAGACTTATACTTAGAGCCAAACCATGGCTCTGATACCAACTGTCGCGGCCCCGAACCCCGCAGCCCGAGACCGCGATCTGAACGACGACTTAAAACCAAAACTCTAAAATATAGAAGTTAAAAATTCCATTTTGAACCAAAAGATGATAACACAAGGCTTTACAAATCCAAGTTTAAATCAACAAAGTACATCCAACATAAGCTCCACATCTTATACCCAAAAGAATAAAATATACAATTCTTAATGACGTCAATAATGGTAAAACTATCCCCAAAAGGTTATACATTTAAATAATGTAAACCGAACCATAACAACCTGCCCCAAAATCTCAAACCTCTCGACGTCCTCCTCGATCCGCGAATCCTAATCCTTTTCCTCTTGGGGGGGTTAAGGAAAAACAAAGATGGAAATAAACGGGGTGAGATAAAATCTCAGTAAGTTACTAATGCAACTACATGACATGCTAATATGCAATGGCCAATAGCAATTACCATAAGACAGATAGCAGCGGAATAATAAGTGACATGCCGTCAACAGTAATATCCAATAATCAATCATATAAATAAACATATAACAACAAATGAGAGGCTCCCTATCGCCAACCGTCCCATACCGGTTGGAAATAACGACCAGCTCAACATGCAACACATAAAGCTGAAATAAACACTCATAAGTGGATACATAGCCAAGGTTTCACCCAACTGGAAGAACCAAATAAAGGTCGCTGCGCAGCTTCAATAATCAACAATCAACATCTTCATAGCAGCATGAAAGCTCGAAGAGAAACCCCCGGTACCGGAACCAATAACCAATAAAAGTGTCACAAGGGACAAGGACCATGACACAAAGTCATGCCCGTTAGCCAGATGCATTCACAAAGGAACGCTGACTTATCCTTTCCAAGGCCAATCTGGAGAAGGGGTAAAGAAGGGGGCAAAACAATGGTCAACATTATAATGGACTTGGCTCTGCCATTATAATCTTTCCCATCGCCCAATGCAACAATTATGCTAGCTGGGCTTCTAATTAAATGCTAAGTAATAATAATTTAGCATGAATGAACAACTTAAGGTTCCAAAGTAGGGAACCACACCAATTAATCACCATAAAGATGCAAACGATTACTCATGAAGAGTTCAACAACAACGAACACAAGAAGTTTCTCATAAAAGAGCAAAACAACGATAAACGGAATTTCTCATAAAGAGCACAACAACAATGATTATTAGAATACCGTAATTTCATAAAGAGAAACCATACCAGATACATTCCAAAGATGATACCCAAACAATACTTGATCAAATTACATAACACTATTGTTCACGAAGGAACCAATTTTAATTATTAAAGTGCACCACGGTGTTATCTTAAGTTAATTAGAAGGATTAAACCTAAACTAGTTAAGCCTTAAGTCTTAAACCAAGCAAAAAGGTAAAATTCCTGAAACAGGGGCGGGCGGGCGCCTGGAAAGGGGGCAGGCGGGCGCCTGAATGACCAGAAGGTCTGGTCTTCAGAAAGGGGTATGTAGGCGGGCGCCTGGTCCACCACAGGCGGGCGCCTGGTCTACTGGCTGGGAGGAAAACAGAGCTGGGTTTTTTACAAGTTTCGAACCAAATTTTCCCAAAACACCAAATACTCAAAATCAACTCCTTCTACAAGTTCTACAATGTACCAAAACCACTTATAACTAGAATGGGAACCCAAATACAACATTTATCAACCCAAAACCAAGGATTAAACCCAACATTCATCAATCTACCATTTTTACCCAAAACTCAATTAAATTCAAAATAAATTCTAAACAAATTCAAAACCCAACCAAACTTCAAATATAACACATTAAGCATTATCTAAACATGATATGAACATTTTAGCATCAAAATGGGGGAAAAGTAACTTACTCGGATTTTCTCAAAGGTGACGGAACTCGAAATTTCTTGGCTTCCTACGATCCTATCGACGATCTAAACATGATTCATGTTTTAAGAAATGAGAATTAATGAGAGGAAGATGATGGAAATGAAGAGAGAAGTGAGAGGAATAAAAACTTACCCAATGAGCTAGAGAGAGAGAGAAATGGCTGGAAAGTGAATGGGGTGAGGGAGAAATAGAGGGAGTAGGGAGAAGATGATTAAAACTAAACTTACACTTAGACCCCTCCCTTACTACTACTCTCTACAAACAAACTCCCCACTAACAAATAAGACTCAACACTTCTACATTAGCACAAATGACCCAAATAAAATGCTAGTCATAATTTATTATGACACATAAAGTGCACACATAAATATTTAAATAAATAATAATTTAAATAAACAAATAAGCAATTAAATAAATAATAATTATTTATTACTAATAAAATAGAGCCTAGTTTTCGGGTCGTGACAGTAGGAATGTCAAGATAAGTGCACGCCATTATGTTCTGCGCGGCGGTGGAATAAGTGTTGATTTTCCCGGAGACGCCTAGAGGGCCAGTAGTGATGAAGTTGATGATATTCTTTAAAGTACCAGTAGAAATGGTGACTTCAACATTTTGAACAACGGCGTGTATTCTGTAGCGCATTACCCCTTCAATATCTGTTGGAGTTTCCACGAACACAGCAGTGGAGAAAAATTCATCGACAAGGAGCGGTGAGTAGAAGGGTTGTTCCAGGGTGAATAGAGGCAGAAGACCAGCTAGTCTTATGTACTCCATGACATCAACTCCAACTGGACTGCTGATAGCTCAGTGAGATTAAATGTCTCACCAGGCCTGAAATTAGCAGGATCCTGAAGAAAAAAAACATTGAGTGAAATTAGTGATGAATCAGGCGCATAGAATCATAAAATGAGCTAAGTATAGAGTAGGCGCCAGACAATATATAGGCTCATAAAAATGGCATGCGCATACTATTATTAGGCGCATATATGTTGTAGGCGCATATAGATACGAGGCACATATCATGGTTCTATGAATATACTAAGGAAAATTTAAAACATAGAGAAATTTGACTAAGTATGAATTTAGGCGCATAAGATTTTAGGCGCATGATGGCATTAGGCGCGTGAGTGATTGAGGCGTATAACACTTGTATTTGCAAGAGGCGCATACAATTGTTAGGCGCATGAATCACTTAGGGCGCATAAGGACATAGGGCGCATAAAGGGACTAGGCGCATAAAGTGATATTTAGGCGCATAACTATGTTAAAATCACACTTAGTATAAAGACACACAAAAACACACATATATGTGTTTTTGAAAAATATTGAAACCCAAGTCATGCTAAAATAACGAAGAACACGAAGAACATGTCTTGAGTGCTCGAAGAACACTAAGAACACATAAAACGTGAAACTTCACCAAATCAAGCACACAATATGTCAAAATGACCGCAAGAAGACAAGGATAACAAATATGTAAATCAAAACAACAACATAACCAGAAAATGGATTCAAAGATCCGAAAAATTGAAAAGTTCAAAAATGGAAAATCTTCAGATTCGCAAAAGATAGTGCATTGATCGTTAAAATGTTGGATTCAAAAGATTCGAAAACACTAAATGAACACAACCCAACAAACGATTTTGAAAACGGAGCACCGAAGCTAGATCAAACCAAAAGGAATGAATTCCGGATTTTCAAAAAAAAACGAGAACAAAAAAAAACGAAAATTGCAGAAATTCAAAGAGTTTAGGGTTAGAAATCCATACCATTTCGTCTTGGTTTGTCTTTACAGTTCATTTAGGACCCATATATGTATATATAGAATTGAAAAAGAGAAAGAAATAATGAAAATGGGGAGAAAGAAAGAGAGAGAGACCGGAGAGAGAGAAAGGGTGATGATGAAAATGAAAAAGGTAAGGGGGTAGGTTAATATATAGGGTGTTTTCTTAGTCAAAAAAATAGAAGATGAAAAGACTAGCATTTATGAGGGGTTTTAAGAAAAGGTGGGCATTAAATGCTAAAGGACGACGCATTTATGAGGGAAAAAATTGAAATGACGACTCCATAAATGCTGAATGACCCAAAGTACACTTGATGTGACACTTTGGGTAAAGAGAAATTGTCCCACTTCCCTCATAAGTGTATGAACAATTATGACCAAATTTTTGCACAAACCCCAAAAACATCTGTTGTAACGACCCGAAAACCCGCCACTACTTCTTAGTAATAAATATTTAATTATTTATTTATTTCTTATTTATTTATTTAAATTATTTATTTATTTAAATAATTATGTATGCATTTTGTGTTTCATAATATTTTATGTCTAGCATTTTAATTGATCGTTGTGCTAGTGTGGAATTTATTGGGTCTTAGTTGATTGTAGGAAAATGGATTTAATTGTTCCTAGTTGGGTCTAGAGGGGGCCTAGGTGTAACATTCTAAATAATTATCCTACACCTCCCTCCCTACTCCCCCTTCTCCCTCACTCTTCTCTTTCTCCTGCACACACACACACTCAATCTCTCTCTCTCTCCTCCATTGTTAGAAAGGTAAGAACTCCTCCTTCTCTCTTCATTTTGACCATCTTCCTCACATTATTTCTTAATGCTCATTTTATGAAAAATGTTTAGATCGTCGCTAGGATCGTGTAGAGCTAAGAAAATACGAATTCCATCATCTTTGATAAATTCCAAGTAAGTTACTTTTCCCCCATTTTTATGCTAAAATGTTTATCTTTAGTTTATGTAATGCTTTAGTTCATATATATGTTATTTTGGTTGAGTTTGGAATTTATTTGTATTTTTGTTCATCTTTTGTGATTTTTGAGAATGTTGGGATTAAATCTTGGTTTGGGTTGTTAAATGATGTTATGTGAGTTAATTTTAGGCTTAGAAGTCATTTTGGCATTTGGGTAAACTAGTTGGAAGTGTTGGTGTTGAATTGGGTTACAATAGTGAATTTTGGTGTTTATTTTCGGGTTGAAGAACCCAGCTAATTTTCTACCCAGCTCGCCGACCGAGCGCCCGCCCGGGTTGAGCCAGGCGCCCGCCCACCTGGCCAATTTCCTTCGACCAACCCTCTGCCTAATTGAGCACCCGCCTGACCCATAGCGAGCGCCCGCCCGCCCCCTGTTTCTGGAAATCTTCTTTTTGGTTGTTTAAAACTAGGTTGCTTCCTTAGTTTAAGTTTTATTACTCTAATTAACTTAAGCTAACATCGTGGAACACTTTATTAATTGGAATTGGTTCCTTTGTGAATAAATATGTTATGGAATTTGATTAAGTATCGTTTTGGGAATGTTGGCCATCTTTGATGTGTTGTTTGGATTGGTTTACCTTTATAGTGATTTATTTGAAATGGTTCCGTTGTGAACAATTGTGTTATGGGATTGGTCTAAGTATTGTTGGAGAATGCTTGGGCATCTTGTGACGTATTCATGGTCATTCCAATCGAATTGATTTTAGGTTAAAGCTTGGTTTAGGTTTTAGGGGTTATCTTATAGTATCTAGAGGGTTATTAGGGAATACCAAAGTGTTGGGTTTGGTCCGTTTGTGATTATGTATGAATAAGTGTAACCTATTGGGTTCGTTTGGAGTGTTAAGAATTGGTTCGTTTATGAACGGATGTAAAGAGTGACACAGTGATTGGGTACCTGCGGTTTTGGATTAACCTTAGGTGTTGTCATTCGGACTTCCTATTTGGAATTCCAGGTGTATAAATATAGGGAGTTAATAATGTTAGTACATCTTCATGAGTAAATGTTTGGGGTCGTTTTGGTCATAATTATTGTACCAATTGTGAACGACCGTTTGAGTTGTGGTCCTTATGAGTAACTCGTGGGTTTCATCTTTAGGATGTGTTTGGTATGGTCCCTTATCTTGGAATAATCATGTTTTAATGGACAATGTTGTTGGGCTTTCTATGAGCAATCTTGTTTATCGTTGTTGGACTCTTTTATGAGAAACTTCTTGTATTCGTTATTGTTGATCTCTTCATGAGTAACTGGTTGCATCTTTTGTGATGAGCTTGGCTTGGTTCCCTACTTTGGAATCATTGCCCCCGTTTTTGTTTCAAGCGAGTATTTATTACTATGTGCTTGTTTAAAGTCCAGCTGGCATTTGTGGTTGTATCGGGCGATGGGGAAGATTATAATGGCAACGAGCCGAGTCCATTATAATGTGATCCATTGTTTTGCCCTTATTTTCCTCTTCCAGATTGGCCTTGGTTGAGATGAGCTAGCTCCCTTTGGTGAGTATCTAGCTAGTTGGTTTCGGGTATGACTTTGTGTCATTTCCCCTGTCCTTTGTGACATGTTACATTGTTATGGTTCCGGTACCGGGGTTTTCTCTTCAGCTATTATGCTACTATGAAGATGGTTTGATTGGTTGATGGATTGATTGGTTGGTTCTGACCGGGTTCTTATCTTCAGCCGTTTGTGCTACTACGAAGATTGATTGATTGGCTGATGGGTTGGTTCTGCACAGAGGCTTCTTTGTTATATCCGTTTGGTGAAACCTTGGCTCAGTATCCTTTGTAACGTGTTTATTTCAGTCTTATGTGCTGCATGATGAGTTAGTCGTTATTTCCAACTGGTATGGGACAGTTGGCGATAGGGAGCTTTCTCATTTGTTGTTATGTGATTTACTTGTTCAGTTATATCGTTGATTTGCATGATATTATGCCATGTAGCTGCATTAGTAACTTACTGAGATTTTATCTCACCCCGTTTCTTTTATCCTTGTTTTTCCTTAACCCCCCCCCCCAGGGAAGCAAGTGGTAGCGTTATGAGGTCCGTTGTAGCGGGAAATCTTCTGAGCAGGTTGACCTTCTTTGGGGTAGTTGATCTTCGGAATTCTTATGTATCTTTGTGGTGGGATTTGTGGTCGTTTAGTGTTATGTAACTATTATTATCTTTTGGCTATTATATTATTATAAGTGTTCTTGCTTCCGCGTTGTATTAGTCTCCGAGTTATAATTTCGTTGAGGTGTCGTGTGATAGTTTTGGTTTCATAGTTGAATTCACGCGCCGGTTTGGTGTTTTGCATTTTGGAGATGTATATTATGTAAATTTTATATTTATGGATTTTTAGAATTTCCGGGGCGTGACAGTTGGTATCAGAGCAATGGTTTTAGATCTCGAAAGAGAATAAGAACTCTGATATTGAATAGGTTTCAATAGTTGGATGTTACAAGTTTGAGCGGTTTAGAAAACTAAGTTTTCATGAAAGATGAGGTTAAAGTAGAAGTTGGTTGAGTTATAAGTCGTGATATTGACGTCGAGTGTTCCTTCTCTTGTGGTATATCAAGTATAGGATTGGCGCTAATAGTGTGGTTCCATTGGGGTTAGTTGGTTTGAAGATGGAGAGTATGAGTCTTGGAGGACTTGGCGTGTCTGTTTTGTAAGTGGATGATGTTTCGTGCTGTTTGCGCATGTTTGTCCTCATTCAGTGATTTATGATGAAGTGTATTCTCGAATACGAATTTTCGTGATTTCTTGCGGTGTATAAGTGTTGGGTTTCGTAGTAACATGCGCAGCGGAATATAGCATTTAAAATTTTGAAACCCAAACCCCATAGATCCGTTCATATGATTAAATCAAATACAATGACATGAATATAGGATAAAACTAACCCTTGATGGCTATTAAATTCTCTCTTGGTCTTTGGTGGAGATTTGAAGACTTGATCACGATCACAAAGCTTGAACACGAACTTTGAAGATGATGATTTTCACCCTCTAGCGGTATCCACACTTCGAACGAATATCAAAGGAACTTCTTTGATCTTGGTTGCTAGACCAAATTGTGAAACACGTTTTCACAATGAATTTGAACTATATGGAATTTTCTCTCTTGTGTATTATTTTGTTCTTTGACCAAGGATGTCTTAGAACAAAGTAAAACCTCTCTCAAACTCTTTGGAGACTCACAAAAGGCTATTACTGAAGTTCTGGTCGAACTCATCCTTTTATACACAAGCAAGACCTATTCTAAATAGGAATCTTGTGTCAAAAGACATTCCAAATCGAATTAGGAAAGTGCCAGCCGACAGTACTGTGCGGCCGCCCAGAACACACTGTGCGGTCGCACATTTATCTGAAACAAACTGGTACAATTCTGAGCTAAGTGTTCGGCCGCCCAGTCCACACTGTGCGGTCGCCCACTTCCCCAGAATGTCCAGAATTTCCAAAATTCCAATTTAGTCCTTTTAAAGATTCGTTCTATTGTGTGTGACCCTCTAGGATTATACTAAGTTGGCAATGGGTTCAAACATGAAACCATAAGATATGATTAGGTTCTAGCAAACCGTCATACCTACCCAAATAGTATAACTAGATACAAGTTCGCATTCCTTTAGGATATGTCATAATCCCTTTGTCCACGATGTCATTGAACACAAGTCATGGTCAAACAGTCAACTTGTTTTGTTCAATACTTTCTCGATTCCGAATATGTTGATAATCCAAATGCCATTGATCCAATCAATTCATTTGAGTCCGGCCGAACATTTCATCAACACCATTCCTACGAGAGGCCCAAGCTTGACATCTCTCCGTGGAGGGACAAATCCACTTAGCTTATTATTCTTCCCTACGTAAATCCGATTATGCCAATCATACCCTTTATAACTTCCCGGTTAAAGGTAGCGTTTGAATATGTCAAACATAATGTTCATCAAGTGGAAGACTATAATAACTTCATGTCTAAGGATTCAAATGACATAACTAATATGAGATATATGTTCGACATAGACCATGACATAAATCTCATAAAGCGGGTCATGTCCAGTACCTTGTTCCAAACAAGTACCCATAAATCTAACATGATCATCGCATGATCATTTAGCCTTTATACTAGTGCTTAACAAGTACTAGGGACGGAGATTATTATAAGTAAACATGAACAATAATAATAATCAAAACATCTTTTTATTGATATGAAATAAATGATAACAATTACAACGTTTATTAAACGTGCCTAGGGCACCACTACCAACAATAAGGTGATTTAGTTATGTCACCTATTCAGGGTATTGACGAGTTGAGTAGTATGTTTTGGCTTTCTATGTGTCCCGAATCTCTTGGTTGCCATTGATTGGTAGTGAGTATTTCTATACTAGTTTGTGTGACTTTGCTTAGAAGCATAATGGATTATAAGTGGATGCACCTCTTGTGAGAAGTTATATTAGTCTTCATGAAAGAAAAATGTTTTAGAGATTTGAGAAAGCTTAAGGATGAGTATTTCAGGAGATTCCCCTTTTGGTCACTAAGTTTGTAAATATTTCCGATCAGTCCCTGTTTAGTTTGGGAAGCTTGATTGAATAGTGTGGATTGAGATTTAATAAAGTCTTATATAATTCTTCGAACTTCGAATTGGGTAATTTTGGGTCTAAACTTGATATTTTCAGAGAGTTCAATTAGGTCGCTATGACGAATTAGTACTTGTCATCTTATATTGGTGAATTAGTAAACTCCAGAAGTTGAGTTATGATACTTTTAGAATCATTTTAGTCCATGACTAGAGTTGAGTTAAAGCAAAATGAGTTATAAGTATATTGTGGGAGTTGTAATCATCAATGATGGTAAGCGCATTAAGTTTAAAGGACTAGACATATTTAGCGAAGGTGAGAATTCCTCAAACAATATTAAATGCATTTTTGGGTTTTTGTGAACAGTTGTCACATGGTTCTGAATCTTTTCTTGGTGGCGTCCTCGTTTGGATTAAGGATTTGTAAAGGAAAGTGAGTATAGATACTTTGGCATATTAAAGGATACTATGATTCTGTATTGGGATGGAGCAGTTATTGAATATTTCGGATTATTAGTGATCATTTGTAATATCTTATAGAGTTGTAAGTTGTAATATATTGATATTTATGAAAATAAAGATTGTGAAAATTTCGGATCGTTACAGTTTCTACTTTAATGGTAATCCTTGGAGATATAGTCACACGGTGAACATATGGAGGATGAGAAATTTCTTTAGCTTTTCATAGTTTAAGAAGTTGTATAAGCTCAAATTGTTTAATGTTTTGAATTTCTGGGAAGTAATATTAAGTATGTGATTTTCTAATGGAAGTATCTTTACAGTATAATTAGGGTTGTGAATAAGACAAGTTTGTAGTATCTCGAGAATTATATTTAGGAGAAATTTGGATTCTTCAATTTTGGCCTTGGGTATGGATTTTAGTTAGGAGTGAAGATAGTGATTGAAGAAGGTTTGGTACGAGAGATTACTATGTTGTAAGCATTATTTAAGTTTACTATATGATGGGTTAAAGTGGGTAATTGGAAAATTCGGGAAGAGACGGAACTAAAGTAACCGTGGCTATTGGACCATTCGGGTAAATATTCCAAAATTCGGGCCAATAAATAGAGCTATCTATGACTAGGGATGGATTGTGGTTTTATGGATATCGCCTTAGCAAGCTATAGTTGTTTTTATGGGACCCAGTTTAGAAATAATGTTAATAGGTTATCGACGTTGGATAATCATATGTTCTTCGACAAGATAAATGTGAGTTAATACAAGTGGATTGAGAAATACAAAGATTATGACTGTATTATGTTTTATCTCATGGGAAGTGAGTGTGGTAGTGGAATCTCATTTGATCGGATAGTTGATGACGGTAAATTTTTGAGTATATCATTGAGTCATTGGGTGACAATAATAGTTAGCCCTACTCCTTCTCTTAGTTGTTCGGGTAGTAGTGTGATTACTTGGGGTGATGTTTAGATCGTCAATGCGTACGGATGAACCGGATGATTTAAGGGTTGGTGGTGAGAGTAATGCTAATTAGGATCAAATCAGCTATGTCTCAGAATTGGTGATCAAGTGATAGTCTTGAGAATGTGAAATTCGGGATGGAAGAGGAAGTTAATTTAGGATGTTGATATGAATATGCTTGAGATATGTATGTGTTCTATATGTGTGGGTTTATTTGAGTCATGGAATCAATGTCCGAAATCTTTAATAGGTACTTGATTTGGGGTTACGAGTGCTATATGAGAAACGATATTTTGTAGCCTCGTTGTGACTGCGTGTTATGATTGTGATAAGTGAATTCGCGGGCGAATTCTTTTTAAGGAGGGTAGATTGTAACGACCCGAAAACCCGCCTCTACTTCTTAGTAATAAATATTTAATTATTTATTTATTTCTTATTTATTTATTTAAATAATTATGTGTGCATTTTGTGTTTCATAATATTTTATGTCTAGCATTTTAATTGATCGTTGTGCTAGTGTGGAATTTATTGGGTCCTAGTTGATAGTAGGGAAATGGATTTAATTGTTCCTAGTTGGGTCTAGAGGGGGCCTAGGTGTAACATTCTAAATAATTATCCTACACCTCCCTCCCTACTCCCCCTTCTCCCTCACTCTTGTCTTTCTCCTGCACACACACACACTCAATCTCTCTCTCTCCTCCATTGTTAGAAAGGTAAGAACTCCTCCTTCTCTCTTCATTTTGACCATCTTCCTCCCATTATTTCTTAATGCTCATTTTATGAAAAATGTTTAGATCGTCGCTAGGATCGTGTAGAGCTAAGAAAATACGAATTCCATCATCTTTGATAAATTCCAAGTAAGTTACTTTTCCCCCATTTTTATGCTAAAATGTTCATCTTTAGTTTATGTAATGCTTTAATTCATATATATGTTATTTTGGTTGAGTTTGGATTTATTTGTATTTTTGTTCATCTTTTGTGATTTTTGAGAATGTTGGGATTAAATCTTGGTTTGGGTTGTTAAATGATGTTATGTGAGTTAATTTTAGGCTTAGAAGTCATTTTGGCATTTGGGTAAACTAGTTGGATGTCGCGCCCCCGACCCCGCGGGCCCAGAGTACGCGAGCTGAACGTCAACTTAAACAATAAACTCTAAAATAATGAAGATAAAAATTTCCTTTTATACCAAAAGATGATAACACAAAGTTTTGAAATCCAACTTGAACAACAAATTATAAACTAGTGTAAGCTCCATAAGCTTACACCCAACATAATAAAATATACAAATTCTAATGACGTCAAGTTTGGTACAACTATTCCCAAAAAGGTTACACATTTATATAATGTAAACCCACCAATAACCACTTGCCCCAAAAGCTCAACCCTCGCGACGTCCTCCTCGTGATCAGCGAGTCTAATCCTTTCCTCCTGGGGGGGGTTAAGGAAAAAAAACAAAGCTAAAAGAAAGGGGGTGAGATAAATCTCAATAAGTCACTAATGCAACTACATGACATGCTATGATGCAATAATCAATAATAAATCACATAGCACATAGCAATTATCATTTAACAGATAGCAGCGGAAATAAACAAGTAACAATGGATATTAGCCAAGGTTTCCCAACTGATATAACCAAATAAAGGTCGCTGCGCAGCTTCAATAATCAACAATCAACATCTTCATAGTAGCATGAAAGCTTGAAGAGAAAACCCCCGGTACCGGAACCAATAACAATAAGGGGACAGTGACACACAGTCAAAGCCCAAAACCAATAGCTAAAGTGCTCACAAAGGGGCTAGCTCATCTCACATCCAAGGCCAATCTGGAGGAGGGAAATAATGGGGCAAAACAATGGTAAACATCATAATGGACTTGGATTGTGCCATCATAATGTTTCTCATCGCCCGAAACACACACAAATACCAGCTGGACTTTCAAGTAAAGGCTAAGTAATAAAATACTAGCACGATAAACAACTAATGATTCCAAAGTAGGGAACCATTCCAAATAAATTACCACAAAGGTAAATCAATCCAAACAACACATCAAGGATGGACCACATTCCCAAAATGATACTTAATCAAATTCCATAACATATTTATTCACAAAAGAACCAATTCCAATTAATAAAGTGTTCCACGATGTTAACTTAGGTTAATTAGAAGAATAAAACCTAAACTAGGTAAGCCATTAGTTTTAAACCAAGCAAAAAGGTAGATTCCCAGAAGAGGGGGCGGGCGGGCGGGCGCCTGGTCTGGTTCTTGGTCGGAAATTGCAGCTTGGTTCTACCATTTTCAACCCAAAATTCACCCATTTCCTAAATGCCCAAAATCAACTCTTTCCACTAGTTCCACAATGAATAAAAACAACATCTAGGCTGAAAAGGGGACCTAATCAACCTCATAAATAACCCCAAACCAAGAATCAAACCCAACATTCATATCAATCACCATTTTTAACCAAAAACCAAAATAAATTCCAAATAAATCCCAAAGTCAATCAAACATAAAATGTATCAACTAAAACATTATATAAACATGAAATGAACACTTTAGCATAAAAATGGGGGAAAAGCAACTTACCTGGGATTTCTCAAAGATGACGGAATTCAAATATTTTTTGTTCTACGCGATCCTATCGACGATCTAAACACATTTCATAAAATGAGAAATAAGGAAAGATGAGAGGAAGAGGATGAAAATTTAGAGAGAAGGGAGAGAAAAACTTACCCAAACCAATTGGAGAGAGAGAGAGTGTTTGCTGGGAGAGAAGGAGTAGGGTGAGGAAGAGAGTGAGGGAGAAGGAAGAGTAGGGAGGGAGTAGTTAAAATTATTTAAAAACTTACACTTAGGCCCCCTCTCTCTCTACTAACAATTAACCCAATTAACCCCTCTAACCAATAATTCCCTACTACCCACTTAACACTGTATTCACCAAATAATGCTAGGCACAAATTAATATTAAGGGACATAAAATGCGCACATAAATATTTAAATCAAATAAATATATAAATAAATAATTATTTATCAATAAAATAGAGACGGGTTTTCGGGTCGTGACATTCACTCCCCCTTAAAGAAAATTCGACCCGAATTTTAACGAGACTTACCCGAATTAAAAAGCCACGGATATTTCCTCTCTATCTCCTCGCGAAGCTCCCACGTCGATTCCTCAACATTGTGATTCTTCCAAAGAACTCTAACCAACGAAATGCTTTTGTTCCTCAATTCTTGGACTTTGGCATCGAGAATCCGAACCGGTCGTTCCTCGTAAGTCATGTCGGGCTCTATATCCTCCGGTACCGTCGGTAACACGTGAGATGGATCATGAACATACTTCCGAAGAATAGAAACGTGGAAAACATTATGTAACCGGTCTAAAGATGGTGGTAACGCAAGTCGATACGCAAGAAGTCCCACCTTTCCCAGAATCTCAAACGGACCTATAAACCTCGGAGCCAATTTACCTTTCTTCCCGAACCTTCGAATACCCACCTTCGGAGATACTTTCAAGAACACAAAATCACCGGTCTGAAAACTAAGATCTCGCCTTCGGTTATCTGCATAGCTTTTCTGTCGACTCTGGGCTATTTTCAATCGATCCCGGATAACTCAAACTTTCTCAACTGAATCCTGAAGCAAATCAATACCCACGATCTTCGCTTCACCGACCTCATCCCAACAGATAGGCGATCTACATTTTCTCCCATATAAGGCCTCATAAGGTGCCATCTCGAAACTAGCCTGATAATTGTTGTTGTAAGAGAATTCCACTAACGGTAAATGTTTATCCCAAGAATCGGAAAAGTCTATCGAACAAGCTCGCAACATATCCTCCAGAATCTGAATGGTCCTCTCGGATTGACCGTCGGTCTGAGGGTGAAAGGCTGTACTGAATCGCAAATCTGTACCCAAAGCTTCCTAAACGCCTTCCAGAACCTAGAAGTAAACCTCGGGTCTCGATCTGACACAATGCTAACCGGAACCCCATGCAATCTCACAATCTCATCAATATAAAGGGTCGCAAGTTTCTCCATCGAGTATCTGATATCCATAGGCAAGAAATGTGCACTCTTGGTCAGTCTATCCACGATTACCCAAACACTGTCATACTTCCTACGGGTACGAGGTAGTGTAGATACCCCGGGGGGAACCACGGCTTGGCTAGAGCGGTGAATTATCCTAGGATGTCTAACTTGATTTTAGATTGTTTAGAGTCGCCACCTATGTTTTTAAAGGAACATAAGAAAAACCTAGAAATAGCCTAATTTATGTACAAAACCAGAGATTCGGGAGAGAAGGGTTCGGGGGTTAGGTGACGGAGTGGGAAGTACTTAAACACCCACTCCGCCCCGCTTACGCGAGTCTTGCTACTATTGGTGTTCTAATATTTACATGTCCTTCAATTAATTAAATAAAAATGTGCTAACAATTGTGATGAGAAGAAAAGGGGAAATAAAGGGGAAATAAAATAGAATTGTTTTATTTATTTAATGATAAAGATTACATGTACCAAGTAATGTCAAAGAATTACATTAAGGGATAAAGAGAAATTAACATGGTGAATTAAAGTTAAGATTAAAATGTAGGGAGATAACCTTAACCAACTTTAATGTAGTAAAGTGGTCATTTGGTCATGTCCCAATTGATGGGGATTGCATACTAGTGAGACTAGAATAAAAGAGAATAAAAGAAGAAGACTTGTACCTTTAGAAAGAAGACTTCAAACTTGGACTTGAAAATGATGTTGTTGTGTAGAGATTTGTGTAGAGTTTTGTTGTGTAAAACTCTTGTTGGGAGAATTTGTGTAGGGAAAATGATATATAATTTGTGTAGAGAGAAAGTTCCAAGTCTAAAAATGAGGTCCAAAAAGAAGTCCAAAAAGAAGTCCAAAAAGAAGTCCAAAAAGAAGTCCCCTTCCAAGGTAGAAGATGATGGTTTTTATAGGTAAAAAAAAGAGGGAAATGATGGAGGGAAATTGGTCATCCATGTGAAATGGAATGAGCCAATCACAAATAAGATAAATGAATAAAAGAAAAATAAAAGAAATAAAAGAAATCAAATAATAAATGAAAGAAATATTAGTTTTTTGGGAAAAGGCTTAGAATTTGGGATTGGGAGTTAATGAGAAAAGGGGGGATGAATGTGGATGTAAAAAGATGGTTTTTGTGATCAAGAAAAGATGTTTGTAAATAAGAAAAGGGAGGGAAATAAGGTGCAATCCGTTACTGCCAAAGTGGGAAGCGCGCGGGTCCGGCTTTTGGGGTGGGACGCGCGCGCGGCTCACTGGCAGTGTCGGAAGCGCCCGCGGGTGAAAAATGACAGAATGACCCTAAAAGTTAACTCTGTTATGCAGTTTAGTCCAAAACTAACGGAATCAGTTAGGAACTTAACCGAAGTAACAGAAATCAACAAAAATAAGTTAAATAAAAATACTTTGTATGCAATCGGGGTGAGAGGTCCAAGGCGGGGTGTCTACAGAGCCCCTCGGCGACGTGGATTGCAAAGCAAAACGCGTCGACGAAAGTAAAAACAACCGCCGAGGACATCGACAAGAGAAAACAAAGACTCGATAAAGCAGGAATTTGAAATTACAAAGGATAGAAATGCGCTCCCTGTGTGAGCGACTTTTGCTGATGGAAGAGGTATGGTGATTTTAGTGGTTCACCATGACCAAGATTGGTGCGCGATGCGGCATATTCTGATGCGCTGTGCGGCTTTTGTTGATTCTGGTGCGCGGTGCGGCATATTCTGATGCGCTGTGCGGCTTTTGTTGATTCTGGTGCGCGGTGCGGCATATTCTGATGCGTTGTGCGGATTTTGTTGAATCTGATGCGCGGTGCGGCATATTCTGATGCGCTGTGCGGCTTTTGTTGATTCTGGTGCGCGGTGCGGCATATTCTGATGCGCTGTGCGGCTTTTGTTGATTCTGGTGCGCGGTGCGGCATATTCTGATGCGCTGTGCGGCTTTTGTTGAATCTGGTACGCGGTGCGGCATATTCTGATGCGCTGTGCGGCCTTTGTTGATTCTGGTGCGCGGTGCGGCATATTCTGATGCGCTGTGCGGCACTTGTTGAATCTGGTGCGCGGTGCGGCATATTCTGATGCGCTGTGCGGCACTTGTTGATTCTGGTACTCTGTGCGGTACCTGGTGCTCTGTGCGGCACCTGCTGATCCTGGTGCTCTGTGCGGCACCTGGTGCTCAGTGCGGCACCTGTTATGTGTATGCTTTGCAGATATATGTGCTTGTGCAAGAAGATGCATGAAGAGAGAAATTGTGCTCGTGGTGTGATATGATCTTGAAAGCACCTTTGTAATGAGAGAGAAGTAAGAATGTAGAAAGTGATCTTGTGTGCGGTGTGATTTTGAGGAAAGCATTGGATGTATTCATACCTTCACTTACCATTGCCGCTTGAGTGGAGATGGATTCTTGATGTCTGCGGAGGATGCTTTGATGGAGAATGTCCATTCTTTAGATGTTGATGAGAGAATGCCCTTGATGTTGGGTTGGCGAGATGGTATTCTGGATGATGGGTTGGTCGTGCCAAAAGGCTGCCTACGTATCCCTTTAAGAGAATCAGACCAGCGTAGTTCAAGGATGATGGAGAACGCTGGAGGAGAGGCTAGGAGCAAAGCAAAGTAAAGCACATAATTTTGCACATAGAAGGAGAAAAAGAAAGAAAAAATCTTTTTTTTTTTTTTTTTTTTTTAGGTTCGTGGGTGAACCATTTTAACCATTGTGTGCTTGTGAAGCCAACCCAAGATCAAGTCATGTTCAGTCGAAGTCCGGATTGCCTTGCTTGAATTCTGTTGTCGCTGGTGTACCCAACGAAGATTGATGTCTAGCCCCAAGAGATTTGTCGATTATGGGGCTTCAAAAGGCTTTTGATGCCGAGATGAGGGATTGCTGATTGTAAAGCCCCTAGAATGCCTTTGATGCCAAATTTTGAGGGACTTGCATAGCTCCAAGGATAAACCAGCTCTTGGCCCATTCGAGTAAATCGTCCTTTGTTGTTGTAGTGAGCAAGCCCCAAGAGGAGATCGTTGATGCCAAGCTTTGAGAGATTGCAAAGCCCCAAGTGTCGTGGGCTTGTAGATGGTGAGATGTGAAGACCTTTCATTGTAAAGCCCCAAATTACCTCGTGATTGGCTCGGCATTGAGAGCAGGTGTACCGTTTGGTAGAATTCTTGATAGAGATCTCCTTCTTGCTCTTACTGGGGAGATGAATGGCCTCATTGTGGTCGATACCCAAATGGCTGAGGGCTTATGTCAAAGGATGCAGTAATGTCTTGCGGTGCCGTCAAGGTCGTAGAGGATAAGGTCTTGGTGTGATAAAGTCCCAAATAAGTATGCTTGCTTGACTCTTCTTGAGTTGAACTAATGACAGATCTTCGGATGCAACTAGTGCTGTGGCCCAACTTTATCTGAGCTGCACCTTGTGCTTTTGATCTTGGAGAAGGGGGTGCTGAATTGCAGAAACATTGGGATTGGCCGTGGCATTTCCCGCTATAACCCTGTTTTGATTAGAGTTTAGCATATTGAATCTTTTTCCTTTTCTCTAAGACTTTCTTCATGATCTCGCTGTGAGTTCTAACAAAAATCATCAACTTCATTCATAACATCGGAGTCTTCATTTAAAACCAAGAGGCCTTTGACTTGAAGTGTTGAGAGACCCTTTGAAGCTTGATCCCTTTCATGGAGACTACTCCCAAATTGCGTTGCTCGAGTATTGTTGCCCAAAAGACTGTCGGTCGCGAAGCCCTAATACTGCCCTTTGCTTGAATTACTGTAATGCCGTAGCCCAAAAGATTTTAGATTGCGAAGCCCATTGAGACCTTCGGTGCCGAATTGAGGAAGCTTCCAATGTTGCACATGACTTGGCTGGGGATACTGCTGGGGAGTTAATTGCTCTTTGCCGAGGGAGCCTTTAAGACTTGACCGTAGCCCCTAGAGTGCCATCATTGATTGCGAGAAAGGTCCACCCTTGATTGGGGAAACGAGCACGGGCACACATGACAAGAGGGCTTTTTGACATCCCTTTTGAGGGACTTTGAGGATAGTCTCACACATCTTTCTTGAGCATAGCCTCTAGGGCGTATTGATTGCCAAATGAAGCAAAATAATCCCTTGTTCTTGAGTCACATAGCCACTAGGGCGTCACCATTTGTTGAGCAAAGCAAGAGTGACTCGTCCTCGTGTGAGGGAATAAACATGAGAGGATATGGCAAGAGCTACTCCATTTCTCAGGAGCCTTTCGGCGTACTTTAGAAGCACATACTTGAAGAAGCCTTGAAAACTGAGACACATGTTGTTGCTATTTGCTGCCCAAGCCAATTAACTAGCTAGGGATTATTTGTGCAACCTCGTGCCCTTTTATGATGGGCTTGTTCTTGGATGGATCTTGGTTACCACGGGCCTTCTTTTCATAAACCCAAAAATGCACACTGCTGGAGAATGATGCCGATAACCCAAGACAACCTTTGATGGTGCTATATCTTGTCGAGCCTTTTGCAATCCCAAAGTTGACTCGGTGGGGAATTGATTTGCTGAGGAGATTCAATGTAGAACTTGTCTTCTTTAGAGGCCGGGGATCTCCATTTCTCTTTCCCTTCTCTCTCTCACTCTCTCATTTTTTTTTATGACGCACCCTGTTTTTTGCCTAGACCGCCCTTTCGGGTTTTCAATCTAGCGGGCATCTCTTTTGCGTCTTCATTTTGACTCGATTAATGAGGAAGTGTGCATTGACTCTAGCTGAGGAGATAAGACATGTGCTTTTTGCGGTGAAGACCTTTTGTCACTAAAGATCAGTGACATTGACTCGACTAGGGAAGTGTCCCTAGTATTGACATGTATTTTTTTTTTATTATTGAATTGAATGACTCACGAAGGCAAGTAAGTCATTAAAAGAGAAGAGAAGGAAAGCCCCAATTTGATTGCAAGAAATTGGGAGTATGCAGAAAGAATAGAAGTCCTTAGACTCGACAAGGAACGCGAAATGATTCCAAATCTAAGAAAGTTGTTCAATCTTTTTGGTGATTAATTCATTGGCAAATGAATCGTACAAAGATGTCTTGACAAGTTCGAGATGAAGGCCGATCACCATAACCCGCTAGGGCTAAACGTATCTTCTTTCTTGCATGAGACCGGACCCGCAGGTTGCCTACGTTCCTCCAGTGTAGAGGCTCATGTCGCCGTAGTTCTTGTGGATTCTCCATTCTTCGGGATGGAATTGTTGCTTCGTCGTGTAGCTTCGTCCTCCTTTGGTGGATGGAATGATGTTGATCTTGATGTGAACTTCTTTGATTGAGGGGGATTATTTTTTTTTATTATTTTTTTTTTTTTTTTTTTTGTGCTCTAACTTTTGCCTAGGTTGATTTGATGATTTCAACCTAGCGAGCTTTTTTTTTTTTTTTTTTTTTTTTTTTTTAATCCCCTTTTGAAAACTTTGCTTCATGATTGTTGCTCCACCTTTGATGTCTTGGCTTTGTCTTCGTCGTTGATGATGTTGCCTTCGTCACAATGTTTAGTCCCTAGGCGTTCAAGTGATGGCCTTCATTCCAAAACTCGTTTAGACATTTTTTCATCATTTTGCCAAGAATTAATTGAACAACTTGGAAGAGTGTATGAGGACAAGAACGACTTTTATTTGATAAGATCGACTCAAACATTGACATGAGAAGGAAGAAAACTTAATGCACACAAAAGAGGACTTTGACCCTTTTTTTTTTTTTTTTTTTATTCCTACTACTAGGTAGAGAAAGAGAAACGGAGATTGCTGTTGTCCCCATTGTCGTTGTAGTCTCCTTGTGGCATGATTTCTTGTAGAAGCCCCATTTCGAAACCAAATCATTCTTCTTTGATGAGTTCTTGCATGTTGGCACTCTCTAAAGGTTGCTCTTCACCCACAGTAAATTCGCCATTGTCGAACAAATCTTGGATGATGTTTCGGAGAAGGAAGCACCCTTCGGTAGTATGGCCACTATGCTTGTGGTTGCCGCACCATTCACCATATGCATGATTCTTCGGTATCGTCTTCGGCTTGTACCCCTCCAAAGGCTTGACCTTTCCACTTGCCACCAAAGTTTCAAATGCTTCGGCTTGGGTTACTCCTAGGAGAGGAGTGAAAACTCGGTTGTTGGTGGTACCTTTGTAGCTTTTGAGGGTCGGGCCACTTGAGCATGCTTTACCATTGAACTTTGCTTTGCCGTCGGTGAGCTCTTGCAAACGGGATTTGAGTTCGGAAACCTCTTCCTCGTGAATTCTTCTTTCATAATCAAGATGGGCCTTGAGTTCGGAAACCTCTTCTTTGTGAATCCTCTTGTCGATATCGAAACGGGCTTGCCACAAATTGTCTTTACGGCGGGCATCCTCGACAATCCTATCCATTTGTTCCCCCATTGATTTCATTACGTTGAGTAACCCTTCGTTGGACACGAAATCATTTCCACCGTTGTTGTTGTTGCCGTTGGAAGCCATTGGACCTATTGGAAGAGCACGGTTGATCTTAGATTGGCCCCACAAACACCTTTTGGATAAAATGAATTAACCCACAAACAAGGAAAAAGACTCAACCATATAGAGAAAAAATGATTTTTTTTTTATTTACAAAGTCGGAAGGACGGAGTCCTTTTTGGGGTTTCTAGAAAAATAATGGAATCGTCACACTAGTATATAGACCTTCTCGCGGTCCCATATACTCATCGGATTCCACCACGCTTGTGGGACCTACATGTGTCGGGATTAAACTAAATTAATGTAGTAAATCATACATGCGGGGACGGATTTTTATTTTCGTCCAAAATAACCACTTTTGGGGACGGAGTTTTATTTCGTCCATTGCAACAAGTTGGCATGTATGATTTGAAGACATTAGTTTAGGGAAATATCGGCACATGGAAACCGATTTGAGTCACGGAGTGTTAGACCCTAGACTAGAATTGTGTGGCTTGTGCTTGGCTTGAATATGAGGCTCAAAGGTCACCCCCGGCATGTAGTCATGAACTACGCCACGGGCTGAGGTTTACCGCTTCGAAAGAGCCAAGGTCGAGTGGAGCTTGAAACTTTCTAGGACGGGCCTCGACGGGTTTGGGGTTGGACTTGTGCGACTCGATAGTGAGCAGTTGATAAGAATATGTGCATGTAGTGTGAGGTCTAACATGTGACAAAACATTTTTTTTTTCAAAAAAATAAAAAAAAAACAAATAAGCACATAATTTACAACTTTCGAATCACCCGTGTGACCGATAAAAATAAACAGAAAGTAAAAGAAATTGTATGCAGGCCCGGTGCCCACACACTGTCATTCTGTTCTGTTTCTGTGCACTGTTCTGTTCCGGGAATGCGCCCAGAAGCGCGCGCATTGGGTTGCCTATGCGGAAGGCGCGCGCGTGAGAGGAAGCAGGGCAGAGGCGCCCGCTTCTGAGTGAGAACCTGCAAATCAGTGGGTTCAAGGGATTGCCTTGACCCTTAATTAAGAAAACTTTCCCCTGCAGAATTTGTTAGCACAGAAACATGGAATTGAAGGACAAGAAAGGAGGCGGGCGATTCTGGAAATAAGGGTCGGACGCGCGCGCTTTAGGCCAAGAAGACCGGAGGCGCGCGCTTCCTACCCTTTTTACCAGAATGCCCAGAAAACAGAATAAAAGAACACCAAAAATGAAAACGCAAGTTTAACCCTCTATCGTCCCCAGCAGAGTCGCCACTGTAGATACCCCGGGGGAACCACGGCTTGGCTAGAGCGGTGAATTATCCTAGGATGTCTAACTTGATTTTAGATTGTTTAGAGTCGCCACCTATGTTTTTAAAGGAACATAAGAAAAACCTAAAAATAGCCTAATTTATGTACAAAACCAGAGATTCGGGAGAGAAGGGTTCGGGGGTTAGGTGACGGAGTGGGAAGTACTTAAACACCCACTCCGCCCCGCTTCCGCGGGTCTTGCTACTATTGGTGTTCTAATATTTACATGTCCTTCAATTAATTAACTAGAAATGTGCTAACAATTGTGATGAGAAGAAAAGGGGAAATAAAGGGGAAATAAAATAGAATTGTTTTATTTATTTAATGATAAAGATTACATGTACCAAGTAATGTCAAAGAATTACATTAAGGGATGAAGAGAAATTAACATGGTGAATTAAAGTTAAGATTAAAATGTAGGGAGATAACCTTAACCAACTTTCATGTAGTAAAGTGGTCATTTGGTCATGTCCCAATTGATGGGGATTGCATACTAGTAAGACTAGAATAAAAGAGAATAAAAGAAGAAGACTTGTACCTTTAGAAAGAAGACTTCAAACTTGGACTTGAAAATGATGTTGTTGTGTAGAGATTTGTGTAGAGTTTTGTTGTGTAAAACTCTTGTTGGGAGAATTTGTGTAGGGAAAATGATATATAATTTGTGTAGAGAGAAAGTTCCAAGTCTAAAAATGAGGTCCAAAAAGAAGTCCAAAAAGAAGTCCCCTTCCAAGGTAGAAGATGATGGTTTTTATAGGTAAAAAAGAGAGGGAAATGATGGAGGGAAATTGGTCATCCATGTGAAATGGAATGAGCCAATCACAAATAAGATAAATGAATAAAAGAAAAATAAAAGAAATAAAAGAAATCAAATAATAAATGAAAGAAATATTAGTTTTTTGGGAAAAGGCTTAGAATTTGGGATTGGGAGTTAATGAGAAAAGGGGGGATGAATGTGGATGTAAAAAGATGGTTTTTGTGATCAAGAAAAGATGTTTGTAAATAAGAAAAGGGAGGGAAATAAGGTGCAATCCGTTACTGCCAAAGTGGGAAGCGCGCGGGTCCGGCTTTTGGGGCGGGACGCGCGCGCGGCTCACTGGCAGTGCCGGAAGCGCCCGCGGGTGAAAAATGACAGAATGACAGAATGACCCTAAAAGTTAACTCTGTTATGCAGTTTAGTCCAAAACTAATGGAATCAGTTAGGAACTTAACCGAAGTAACAGAAATCAACAAAAATAAGTTAAATAAAAATACTTTGTATGCAATCGGGGTGAGAGGTCCAAGGCGGGGTGTCTACAGTTAGTCCCGTAACGAAATCTATAGTCACATGCTCCCATTTCCACTCCGGAATCTCTAACGGCTGAAGTAGTCCTGCGGGTCTCTGATGCTCGGCTTTGACTTGTTGACAGGTCAAACACTTCGAAACATACTCGGCTATTTCCCTCTTCATGTTGTTCCTCCAAAAGTGTTGTTTCAAATTTTGATACATCTTCGTACTACCCGGATGAATAGTATATCTCGATTTGTGACCCTCTTCTAAAACTTGCCTCTTTATTCCACCAACATCGGGTACGCACAAGCGACCACGGAAAGTCAACACCCCATTCAAATTCATAGAAAAATCCTCGAAGTTCTTTTCCGTCATTTTACCCATTACTTTCACTAACTCGGGATCTTCTTTTTGAGCTTCTTTTATCTTCTGAATTAGGGTCGGAGATACCCTAATATTCGCAAAAATAGCCCCATGTCTCGATTTACGAGGACACCAATCTCGAACATCCTCAATCATTTTCCACTCTCGAACCATCATCGAGGCCACATAAGACTTTCTACTAATCGCATCGGCTACCACATTCGCCTTCCCCGGATGATAAGAAATCGTAAAATCATAGTCCTTTAAAAGTTCCATCCATCGACGCTGTCGGTTATTAAGTTCCTTCTGCGAGAAAAGATACTTTAAACTTTTGTGATCCGTGAAAATCTCAAACTTTTCCCCGTAAAGATAGTGCTTCCACTTATGAAGAGAAAATACAATCGCAGCCAACTCCATATCATGAGTAGGGTAATTTTGTTCACTAGGGGTCAACTTCCTTGAAGCATAAGCAATTACTTTCTCATTCTGCATCAAAACACAACCCAAACCCTCTTTCGAAGCATCACTGTAAATCACTAAGTCGTCATTTCCATTTGGTAACGCAAGAATCGGAGCCGTAGTTAATCTGTTCTTTAATTCCTCAAAGCTACTTTGACATTTTTCACTCCACACAAACGGTACATCCTTCCGGGTCAACTGAGTCATCGGAGTAGCAATCCTCGAAAACCCTTCTATGAACCTTCTGTAATACCCGGCTAAACCCAGAAAACTTCTGATCTCGGTCACTGACTCAGGTCTCTTCCAATCCACTATGGCTTCTATCTTTCCCATCTTTCGAAATAACATGACCCAGAAATGAAACCTTCTCGAGCCAAAATTCGCATTTACTAAACTTCGCAAACAACTGCTCCCTCGCAAGAATGGATAAAACTGTCCTCAAGTGCTGCTCGTGCTCCTCTCGAGATTTAGAGTAGACAAGAATGTCGTCGATGAAGACCACCACAAACGAATCAAGATAAGGATGGAAAACCCGGTTCATCAAATCCATAAACACGGCCGGCGCGTTAGTCAACCCAAACGGCATAACCAAGAACTCGTAATGACCATACCGAGTGCGAAAAGCAGTCTTCGGAATATCCTCCGATCGAATTTTCAACTGATGGTACCCACTCCTCAAATCAAGTTTAGAAAACACCACGGACCCTTGAAGCTGATCAAATAAATCATCAATGTGAGGTAGAGGATACTTGTTCTTCACTGTAACCTGATTCAACTTTCGGTAATCAATACACAATCTCAAAGAACCGTCTTTCTTCCGCACAAACAAAACCGGTGCTCCCCACGGGGAAACACTAGGGCGGATAAACCCTCGATCAAGCAACTCTTGCAACTGAACCTTTAGTTCCTTCAACTCTGCGGGAGCCAACCTATATGGTGCCTTTGAAATCGGAGCCGTACCCGGCAAAAGGTCTATACAAAACTCTATCTCACGATCTGGAGGCATATCATATTCAGAAGAGAAAACATCGGGAAATTCTCTAACTACCCGAACACTCTCCAAACTAGGGGATTCTTTCCTAGTATCAAGCACACAAGCCAAGTAACCCTCACAACCACGATGCAATAATTTTCTCGCTTTCACATAAGAAATCATACGAATATTTCTACCCAAAGGCATAGCCTCAAAAACAAATTTAGGCATATTGGGAATAGAAAAAGTAACAACTTTCCTACGACAATCAACAGAAGCATGAAACTTGCTCAACCAATCCATACCCAAAATGACATCAAAGTCTTGGATCGGAAGGACTACCAAGTCCGCACACAAGACACGACCACATATAAGCACATCACAAGCACAAAATACTCTATCGGTCACCAAACACTCTCCCATATGAGTTGACACCTCTAACACATAAGGCAACGACTCAGATGCAGCATTTAGTAAAGAAGCAAATTGCACAGAAATGTAAGAATGAGATGATCCTGGATCTACTAACGTACGCGCGCTCACATTAGATATAGAAACAATACCTCCAATCACTGACGGATCATCTGCCTGATGCTGATTCATTGCAAACACCTTTCCTTGGACCTTGGCCTTTCCCGTAGCATCCCTTTTCTGACCCTGTGGAGCCCCAGCTCCTACCCCAATCGGTTGACCCCTGCCTCTAGTACAATCCCTTGTAAAATGCCCCATTTGACCACAATTAATACATTTCCCATATTTCTTCCAACACCGGTCCTCTGAATGTCCTTCCTTTTGGCAATAAGAACAAAGTCTCCTATTTTGGTTACCTTGGTTCCCGAAAGTAGTACCCGGGTTCCTTGGGATTAGTTGCCCTCGGGACTGAGATTGTCCCCCAAAGTTACCTCGGTTATCAATCCTTGGTTGTGACTTGCTCTGCGCTCCTTGCTTACTCGGGTTAGCTACCTCGGTCTTCCTCTTATGTTCCCCAATATCATGCTCTATAAGATAGGCACGGTCTACCGCATCCTGGAATGTCACAATCCTCTGGGCTATAAGCTGAGTACGGATAGAAGTCTTCAAACCCCGGATGAATCTCATAGCTTTCTGTTCTTCGGTCCTCACAAGATAGTCACAATACCGGGCTAATTCTGTGAACTTAGCCGAGTACTGAGCTATAGACAACAAACCTTGCTCCAAGTTGAGAAGCTCGATCTCCTTTCGGTTTTGATCTACTACCGGAATGAAATGCTCTTTGAACTTCCGCACAAACAATTCCCATGCATACACTGTATGGGTATCATCCCAACTCGCCTTAACTCCTTTCCACCAATGCTCGGCGGCCCCAACCAATTTATAAGCCGCAAACCGGACCCTATCCTCTTCCGTACACCCAAACACATCATAAATTTTCTCCATAGACTCAACCCATAGTTCGGCCTTCTTCACATCGGGCTCACCATCGAACTCTGCCGGTTTCAGTTTCAAGAATTGCTCCAAACCATATCGGGGTGGTGGTGTTTTCTCTACTCTCGGTCCTTGGTCATGAATTGCCTTCATAGCCACCTCAAACATTCCTTGGAACATAGCACGGTTCTCATCCCGAAAATCATTCTGATTCTGAGCCCCACTAGAACCTTCACCCGTTCTTCTTCTAGCCATTGAGAACAATTACCTGCATAAAACATCAGCCGTTACTCACTCCGAACACAACTACCCTCCTAGGTCATACTAGTCCACCTAGACTTATACTTAGAGCTAAACCATAGCTCTGATACCAACTGTCGCGCCCCCGACCCCGCGGGCCCGGAGTACGCGAGCTGGACGTCAACTTAAACAATAAACTCTAAAATAATGAAGATAAAAATTTCCTTTTATACCAAAAGATGATAACACAAAGTTTTGAAATCCAACTTGAACAACAAAATATAAACTAGTGTAAGCTCCATAAGCTTACACTCAACATAATAAAATATACAAATTCTACTGACGTCAAGTTTGGTACAACTATTCCCAAAAAGGTTACACATTTATATAATGTAAACCCACCAATAACCACTTGCCCTAAAAGCTCAACCCTCGCGACATCCTCCTCGTGATCAGCGAGTCTAATCCTTTCCTCCTGGGGGGGGTTAAGGAAAAAAACAAAGATAAAAGAAAGGGGGTGAGATAAATCTCAATAAGTAACTAATGAAAGTACATGACATGCTATGATGCAATAATCAATAATAAATCACATAGCACATAGCAATTATCATTTAACAGATAGCAGCGGAAATAAACAAGTAACAAAGGATATTAGCCAAGGTTTCCCAACTGATATAACCAAATAAAGGTCGCTGCGCAGCTTCAATAATCAACAATCAACATCTTCATAGTAGCATGAAAGCTTGAAGAGAAAACCCCCGGTACCGGAACCAATAATAATAAGGGGACAGTGACACACAGTCAAAGCCCAAAACCAATAGCTAAAGTGCTCACAAAGGGCTAGCTCATCTCTCATCCAAGGCCAATCAGGATGAGGGAAATAATGGGGCAAAACAATGGTCAACATCATAATGGACTTGGCTTGTGCCATCATAATGTTTTGCATCGCCCGAAACACACACAAATACCAGATGGACTTTCAAGTAAAGGCTAAGTAATAAAATACTAGCACGATAAACAACTAATGATTCCAAAGTAGGGAACCATTCCAAATAAATTACCACAAAGGTAAACCAATCCAAACAACACATCAAGGATGGACCACATTCCCAAAATGATACTTAATCAAATTCCATAACATATTTATTAACAAAAGAATCAATTCCAATTAATAAAGTGTTCCACGATGTTAACTTAGGTTAATTAGAAGAATAAAACCTAAACTAGGTAAGCCATTAGTCTTAAACCAAGCAAAAGGTAGATTCCCAGAACAGGGGGCGGGCGGGCGCTTGCAATGGGGTGGTAGGGCGCTTAATTGACCAGAAGGTCTGGCCGCAGAAAAAGCTGGGTAGGCGGGCGCCTGGTCCAACCCGGGCGGGCGCCTGGTCTGGTTCTTGGTCGGAAATTGCAGCTTGGTTCTACCATTTTCAACCCAAAATTCACCCATTTCCTAAATGCCCAAAATCAACTCTTTCCACTAGTTCCACAATGAATCAAAACAACATCTAGGCTGAAAAGGGGACCCAATCAACCTCATAAATAACCCCAAACCAAGAATCAAACCCAACATTCATATCAATCACCATTTTTAACCAAAAACCAAAATAAATTCCAAATAAATCCCAAACTCAATCCAACATCAAATGTATCAACTAAAGCATTATATAAACATGAAATGAACACTTTAGCATAAAAATGGGGGAAAAGCAACTTACCTGGAATTTCTCAAAGATGACGGAATTCAAATATTTTTGGTTCTACGCGATTCTATCGACGATCTAAACACATTTCATAAAATGAGAAATAAGGAAAGATGAGAGGAAGAGGATAAAAATGTAGAGAGAGGGGAGAGAAAAACTTACCCAAACCAATTGGAGAGAGAGAGAGTGTTTGCTGGGAGAGAGGGAGTAGGGTGAGGAAGAGAGTCAGGGAGAAGGAAGAGTAGGGAGGGAGTAGTTAAAATTATTTAAAAACTTACACTTAGGCCCCCTCTCTCTCTACTAACAATTAACCCAATTAACCCCTCTAACCAATAATTCCCTACTACCCACTTAACACTGTATTCACCAAATAATGCTAGGCACAAATTAATATTAAGGGACATAAAATGCGCACATAAATATTTAAATCAAATAAATAAATAAATAATTAATTATTTATCAATAAAATAGAGACGGGTTTTCGGGTCGTGACATTGGAAGTGTTGGTGTTGAATTGGGTTACAATAGTGAATTTTGGTGTTCATTTTCGGGTTGAAGAACCCAGCTGATTTTCTACCCAGCTCGCCGACCGAGCGCCCGCCCGGGTTGAGCCAGGCGCCCGCCCACCTGGCCAATTTCCTTCGACCAACCCTCTACCTAAATGAGCGCCTGCCTGACCCATAGCAAGCGCCCGCCCGCCCCCTGTTTCTGGAAATCTTCTTTTTGGTTGTTTAAAACTAGGTTGCTTCCTTAGTTTAAGTTTTATTACTCTAATTAACTTAAGTTAACATCGTGGAACACTTTATTAATTGGAATTGGTTCCTTTGTGAATAAATATGTTATGGAATTTGATTAAGTATCGTTTTGGGAATGTTGGCCATCTTTGATGTGTTGTTTGGATTGGTTTACCTTTATAGTGATTTATTTGAAATGGTTCCGTTGTGAACAATTGTGTTATGGGATTGGTCTAAGTATTGTTGGAGAATGCTTGGGCATCTTGTGACGTATTCATGGTCATTCCAATCGAATTGATTTTAGGTTAAAGCTTGGTTTAGGTTTTAGGGGTTATCTTATAGTATCTAGAGGGTTATTAGGGAATACCAAAGTGTTGGGTTTGGTCCGTTTGTGATTATGTATGAATAAGTGTAACCTATTGGGTTCGTTTGGAGTGTTAAGAATTGGTTCATTTATGAACGGATGTAAAGAGTCACACAATGATTGGGTACCTGCAGTTTTGGATTAACCTTAAGGTGTTGTCATCCGGACTTCCTATTTGGAATTCCAGGTGTATAAATATAGGGAGTTAATAATGTTAGTACATCTTCATGAGTAAACGTTTGGGGTCGTTTTGCTAATAATTATTGTACCAATTGTGAACGACCGTTTGAGTTGTGCTCCTTATGACTAACTCGTGGGTTTCATCTTTAGGATGTGTTTGGTATGGTCCCTTATTGTTGATCTCTTCATGAGTAACTGGTTGCATCTTTTGTGATGAGCTTGGCTTGGTTCCCTACTTTGGAATCATTGCCCCCGTTGTTGTTTCAAGCGAGTATTTATTACTATGTGCTTGTTTAAAGTCCAGCTGGCATTTGTGGTTGTGTCGGGCGATAGGGAAGATTATAATGGCAACGATCCGAGTCCATTATAATGTGATCCATTGTTTTGCCCTTATTTTCCTCTTCCAGATTGGCCTTGGTTGAGATGAGCTAGCTCCCTTTGGTGAGTATCTAGCTAGTTGGTTTCGGGTATGACTTTGTGTCATTTCCCCTATCCTTTGTGACATGTTACATTGTTATTGTTCTGGTACCGGGGTTTTCTCTTCAGCTATTATGCTACTACGAAGATGGTTTGATTGGTTGATGGATTGATTGGTTGGTTCTGGCCGGGTTCTTATCTTCAGCCGTTTGTGCTACTACGAAGATTGATTGATTGGCTGATGGGTTGGTTCTGCACAGAGGCTTCTTTGTTATATCCGTTTGGTGAAACCTTGACTCAGTATCCTTTGTAACGTGTTTATTTCAGTCTTATGTGCTGCATGATGAGTTAGTCGTTATTTCCAACTGGTATGGGACAGTTGGCGATAGAGAGCTTTCTCATTTGTTGTTATGTGATTTACTTGTTCAGTTATATCGTTGATTTGCATGATATTATGCCATGTAGCTGCATTAGTAACTTACTGAGATTTTATCTCACCCCGTTTCTTTTATCCTTGTTTTTCCTTAAACCCCCCCCCCAGGGAAGCAAGTGGTAGCGTTATGAGGTCTGTTGTAGCGGGAAATCTTCTGAGCAGGTTGACCTTCTTTGGGGTAGTTGATCTTCGAAGTTCTTATGTATCTTTGTGGTGGGATTTGTGGTCGTTTAGTGTTATGTAACTATTATTATCTTTTGGGTATTATATTATTATAAGTGTTCTTGCTTCTGCATTGTATTGGTCTCCGAGTTATAATCTCGTTGAGGTGTCGTGTGATAGTTTTGGTTTCATAGTTGAATTCACGCGCCCGGTTTGGTGTTTTGAATTTTGGAGATGTATATTATGTAAATTTTATATTTATGGATTTTTAGAATTTCCGGGGCGTGACATCTGTTTTGGTGTAAGATTGGGGTGCAAGAAATATATCCCCTGAAAATAAAATTTTTGAAAAATGTAAAACGAGGGAAAATTAATTGCACAAGTACCCTTGAATAATTATGGAATGTCAAAAGACAAAAATTCCTATAATAAATGATAAGAATTAACTCACCTGGTACTTGTGACATTGAATACGTTCAATCATTGAGATAATAAATTTTAGTAGCATTGATTGAGCTGCAACATTTAATGCGCGCATGGGAGGCGCATAGCACTCATGGGCACGCATGATGGATAGGGCGCATAAGGCTTTGAGCGCGCAAAGTGTGGAGGCGCGCAGACATAGTTGGGCAAATGGAGTTTCCTTGAAACTTTGAAAATGATTTATCTTTTGTACCTAGTATACTTATAACTCAACAAAACATAAAATCATTAGTAATAACAAAACTATATGGATTTAGTTGAGTTCAAGCATACCCATTTCACCTCTCAAAAAGATGAACCGTTTCGCGTCAAGTGCTTTCGTTAGAATGTCGGCGATTTGATAGTCAGTTCCCACGTGTTCTAGATGAATATTTCCTTTCTCCACGTGGTCTTTGAGGAAGTGATATTTGATGTCGATGTGCTTGGTTTTGGAGTGCATGACAGGATTTTCAGAAACGGCAATGGTTGAAGTGTTGTCGCAGTAGATGGGACAATTTTCTTTGATGATATCATAGTCCACTAATTGCTGCTTCATCCATAGTATTTGACAACAACAACTTCCCGCAGCGATATATTCTGCTTCCGTTGATGATACAGATACTGAAGCTTGTTTCTTACTTGCCCATGACATAATTCGATATCCAAGGAAATGACAAGTGTCACTCGTGCTCTTCCTATCAATTGTGCACGCTGCATAATCCGCATCTGAATAACCTACAAGTTTAAAATTTGAATCTTTGGTGTACCAAAGTCCAAGGTTAATAGTACCGAAGAGATATCGTATAATATGTTTCACAGAAATCAAGTGCACTTCTCTAGGGTCAGATTGATAACGAGTGCAAACACAAACACGAAACATAATATCGGGCCTACTAGCAGTAAGATAAAGGAGTGAGCCAATCATACCTCGATAGAGCGTTTGATCAACACGTTTACCTTTTAAGTCTTTGTCGAGTTTGTTGCCGGTAGCCATTGGAGTGTCGTATGCTTTAGCATTCTCAAGTCCAAACTTCTTGATTAATTCCTTTGTATATTTGGCTTGATTGATAAGAATGCCTTCATTCATTTTCTTGATTTGAAGCCCGAGGACTTGATCTTGTGTTGGCTTCACAAACACACAATGGTTAAAATGGTTCACCCACGAACTAAAAAAAAATCTTTTTCTCATATGTGTGCATATTCTTTTCCTTCTAACTAAAAAAATAAAAAAAATAAAAAAAGACAAAAAGATTTTTATTTTTCTTTGTAAATAAACTTTCTTTGTCTCCTTACTTGTGTAAAAAGTATGTGTTTTATTTTTCTTTGCTCTAAGCTTTTTCCTCAGCGTTCTCCATCATCCTTGAACTACGCTGGTCTGATTCCCTTTAAGTGATACGTAGGTAGCCTTTGACACGACCAACCCATCATCAAGAAGTGATCATGCCTCCATCAAAAGCGAAAGAAACTCATCAACATCCAAAGTTTGGACATTCTTCATCGAAGCCACAACATCATAAATCCATCCCAAATCAAGCGGCCATGGTAAGTGAAGGTATGAACATCATTCACACTTCCTCAAATCGCATCACACACAAAAGAAATTTCTCCATTCTTGCAAAATCTCTCTCTCAAGCAATCTCTGCTTTTCAAATCACATCACACCACAATCACAATTTCTAATCACAATTTCTATTTCACATCTCACACAAGCACATATATCTGCAAAGCATACGCATAACAGGTACAAGCACACAGCTCCATAGTGAACCACTAAAATCACCACCTCATCAGCAAAGTCTACTCAACAAACTCACATTCATTTCCAGTCCTCTATACGGACTTTAAACCAGCAGACAGATTCTCGGATCCCGCCAGGTCCTCTATACAGACTTTAAATCAGCAGACGGATTCTCGGATCCCGCCAGGTCCTCTATACGGACTTTAAGCCAGCAGACGGGTCCTCGGATCCAGCCAGTCCCCTATACAGACTTTAATCCAGCAGACGGGTCCTTAGATCCAGCCAGTCCCTTATACGGACTTTAAGCCAGCAGACAGGTCCTCGGATCCAGCCAGTCCCCTATACGGAATTTAAGCCAGCAGATGGGTCCTCGGATCCAGCCAGTCCCTTATACGGAATTTAAGCCAGCAGACGGGTCCTCAGATCCAGCCAGTCCCCTATACAGACTTTAAGCCAGCAGAGGGGTCCTCGGATCTAGCCAGTCCCCTATACGGACTTTAAGCCAGATGATGGGTCCTCGTATCCAGCCAGTCCCCTATACGGATTTTAAACCTTGGCCACGGTGGGCCATTTTCATACTACTGTACCCCCCTCTATCAGCAAAAGTAGCTTACATAGGAAGCGCATCTCTATCTCTCATAATTTCAAATTCTTGTTCTCATCAAGTCTTTGTTTTTCCTTGTCGATGTCCTCGGCGGTTTTCTTTCTTTCGTCGACGCGCTTTGCTTTGCAATCCATGTTGCTGAGGGGCTCTGTAGACACCCCACCTTAGACCTCTCACCCCGATTGCATACATAGTATTTTTATTTAACTTATTTTCGTTAATTTCTGTTACTTCAGTTAAGTTCCTAACTGATTCCGTTAGTTTTGGACTAAACTGCATAACAAAGTTAACTTTTAGGGTCATTCTGCCATTTTTACCCGCGGGCGCCTCCCGTAATAACCATGTGCTGCGCGCGCGTTTGACCTAACTGGCCGGACCCGCTCGCCTCCCATATTGACTGTTACGAATTGCAGCCTTTTCCCTCCATTTTTAGAGTCAAAAACCATCTTTTTGTCACATGTTTTATTCTAGCATTAAACCCCTTTATTTTATAAATCCAAATCCTTTATTCTAGCCATTCTCCATAAAAACAAAATATTTTATTTCATTCTTATTTGATTTTCTTTTTATTCATTTATCTTTCTTTATTTTCCTATTGGTTGAAAAGCCATCTTTCCCTCCTTTCTCCACCTATTTAAACCCATCTTTTTTACCTTAGAAAAGGACCCCAACTTTTATGATCTATCAAGAACTCTACATAAATTCTCCCAACAAGAGTTTTAACAACAAAACTCTACACAAATTTCTACACATCAATTTCTCTACAACAAACACCACTTTCTCACCAAGTTGGAGGTCCTTTTTCTTAAGGTACAATTTTACCTCTTTTCTTCTCTTATTTTACATGTCTTAGTCAATGTATGCAATCCCCATCAATGGGACATGACCTAAAGATTACTTTATTACATTAAAGATGGTTAAAGGTTATCTCCCTACATTCTAAACTTTAGTTTAATTCACTCTTCTTCTCTTAATGTAATCTTTAGCATAAATTAATATCTAAAACAATTCTCCTTTTATTTCCCTTTGCAATTCCCCTTTTCTTTACATTACAATTGTTAGCACTTTCTATTTAATAAATGAATGACATTTTAGCATAGAACACATAAAGTAGCAAGACCGGATTAAGCCAGGCGGAGTGGGTGTTTAAGTACTTCCCACTCTGTAACCTAACCCACGAACCCTTTTCTTCCCGAATCTCTGGTTTTGTACATAAATTAGGCTATTTCTAGGTTTTTCTTATGTTCCTTTAAAAACATAGGTGGCAACTCTAACAATAAAAACCAATTAGACATCCTAGGATCCTTCCATCGCTCTAGCCAAGTAGTGGGCTCTCCCGGGGTATCTACACTCTCCTCTTCTCTTTATCTCTCTCTCATCTTCATCTCTTCTCTCACTTTCTTAATCAAGTGTGCAATCACCCAAAACATTTTGGGACATAACACCAAAGATCACTTCACTACATTGAAGTTGGTTAAGGAGTTATCTCCCCACATTCAAACCCCCTTTTTTAACCCCTTTTATCATTATCAAAGAATAGGAAGAACATTTTTTATGTAGAATACGAACAAGCAAGACCAACATTAGTTGGGCGAGATGGGTGTTTAAGTACTTCCCATCTCGTAATCTAACCCCCGAACCTCATAACAAGAATCTCTTATTTTTGTATCAAAACATAGGCTTAATATTAGGTTTTTCTTATGTTCCATTAAAAACATAGGTGGTGACTCTAAAAAATTAAAACCAAAATAGACATCCTAGGACCACCCACCGCTCTAGCCAAGTTAGTGGCCTTTCCCGGGGTATCTACAATGGCGACTCCGCTGGGGACTGGTTGAGGGTTAAGCTTGAGTTTTGTTCATATTCTACATTTTCTGGGCATTCTGGTTCCTGATGGTGGGAAGCGTGCACCTCTGGCCTTCTTGGCCAAAGGCGCGCGCGTCTCACATCAGAGACCAGAATCTGTTGGGTTTCGTAGTAACATGCGCAGCGGAATTAAGCATTTAATATTGATGAAACCCAAAGCCCATAGATCCATTCATATGATTAATTCAAATACAACATAATGAATACTAGAATACTAACCCTTGATGCCTTTGATTTTGCAACCTTGAATTCGATGGAGGCTTGAAATCTTAATCACGAACAAAGCAAGAATCACGAACTATGAAGATGATAAGTTTCACCCTCTAGTGGTATCCACACCACGAACGAATATCAAGAACACTTGATCTTGGTTGCTAGACCAAATTATGAAACACGCTTTCACAATTGTAAGAACTATATGGAATTATGAATATTCTTGTTCTTCACTTTTGGGATCTTAGAACAAGAACATAACCTCCCAAAAACCCTTTAGAGGCACTCATAATCATGTGCTTAATGAGTGCTGAAAGGATCCTTAAATAGGTCCTAATCCTTAACCCTTAAGGACTTAGGAAACCTAAATCCCGTCACAAAATTAAGCTGCAGAGTTTTTGGCCCGACTGCACTGGCACGGTCGTGCCCTTTAAGGCGCACGGTCGTGGCAATAGGTGCGCATGTTGCCACCAGCCGTCCAATATTGGCATGGTCGTGCTTTAAACTAGGCACGGTCATGCCAGTCACCCCGCAAGACTTTGCCTTTATTCGATTTATGGCACGGTCATGCCCTTTAAGGCGCACGGCCGTGCCAGTTCAACTTTTAGGCATTTTCCATAATTCCAATTCAGTCCTTCATGATTTGTTCTATTCGTGTGTGACCCTCTAGGATTACACTAAGTTGTCAATGAGCCCAAACATGAACCCATAAGATATGATTAGGTTCTAGCAAACCGTCATACCTACCCAAATAGTGTAACTAGATACAAGTTCGCATTCCTTTTAGAACATGTCATAATCCCTTTGTCCACGATGTCATTGAACACAAGTCATGGTCAACAAGTCAACTTGTATTGTTCAATACTTTTCTCGATCCCGAATATGTTGATAATCCAAATGATATTGATCCAATCAATCCATTTGAGTTTGGCCAAACATTTCATCAACATCATTCCTTCGAGGGGCCCAAGCTTGACATCTCTCCGAAGAGGGACAAATACAATTAGCTTATTATTCTTCCCTACGTGAATCCGATTATGCCAATCATACCCTTTATAGCTACCTGGTTAAGGGTAACGTTTGAATATGTCAAACATAATCTTCATCAAGTGGAAGACTATAATAACTTCATGTCTAAGGATTCAAATGACATAACTAATATGAGATTTATATATGACATTGACCATGACATAAATCTCATACCGCGGGTCATGTCCAGTACCTTGTTCCAAACAAGTACCCATAAATCTAACATGATCATCCCATGATTATTTAGCCTTTATGCTAATGCTTAACAAGCTCTAGGGACGGAGATTATTATAAGCAAACATGAGCAACAATAATAATCTTAGCATCTCTTTATCATCATGAATAAAATGATAACTTATACAACGTTTAACAAATGTGCCTAGGGCACCAACAGAATCGCCCGCTTCTCATTTATTCTTCCTATTCTCCTTTTTTTACGCTAATCATCTTCGTAGGGGTTCAAAAATATGTTTAGGACCAGGGAAATCCCCTGAGTCCAAGTGTCTGGCAGGTTTACCCAGAAGCGGGCGCTCCCAGATATTCTGCGCAACGCGCGCGCATCCCATGACCAGGCCAGAGGCGCGCGCTTCTAGGCGGTTTTTCCAGAACACGAACAGGTTCCCAGAACAGAATGATGGGGAGTGGGCACAGTTTCATGCATCAAAATTAATTTGGACCTCTGGACTGTTTTATTTTATGTCTTTTTATCGGTCACTTGGGTGATTCAAGAGTTGTAAATTACGTGCTTATTTGCTTTTATTTTGTGAAAAAAAATTGTCACTTGATTGGACCTCACACTACGTGCACTAATTATTATCAATTGCTCACTATCGAGTCACACAAGTTAATAACCCCAAACCCTTCGAGGCCCGTCCTAGGAAGTTTCAAGCTCCACCCGACCTTGACTCTTCCGAAGAGGTAAACCTCAGCCCGTGGCGTAGTTCGTGACTACATGCCGGGGGTGACCTTTAAGCCTCTCTTTAGCCGAGCACAAGCCAACACAATTCTAGTTATGGTCTAACACTCCGTGACCAAGTCGGTTTTCATGTGCCGAGATTTCCCTAAACTAATGTTTTCAAATCATACATGCCGTTTCCAAAAGAAACAAGCGGTTATTATAGGCGAAATAAAACTCCGTCCCCAAGTGGTTATTATGGACGAAAATAAAAAATTTGTCCCCGCATGTATGCTTTACTACATTAATTTAGTTTAATCCCGACACGTGTAGGATTCACAAACGTGGTGAAATCCGATGAGTATATGGGACCGTGAGAAGGTCTATATACTAGTGTGACGATTCCATTATTTTTCTTAGAAAGCCAAAAAGGGATTCCGTCCCTCCGACTTATAGAAGAAAAAAAAAGAGTCTTTTTCTTTATGCGGTTCGAGTCGTGTTTGTCACGACCCGAAAACCCGCCTCTACTTCTTAGTAATAAATATTTAATTATTTATTTATTTCTTATTTAGTTATTTAAATTATTTATTTATTTAAATAATTATGTGTGCATTTTGTGTTTCATAATATTTTATGCTTAGCATTTTAATTGACCTTTTGTGCTAAATATGAAGTTAGGGGTGTTAGTGCATTTGGGGAAATGTTCGTTTGGGTTAAAAAGGTTCAAAGTCAAAGTTGAGGGTTAATTGGGTAACTTTTGTAATAAAAATCTTACTAACTCCCTCCTCCTCCCTCACTCTCAGTCTCTCCCTCACCTCCCACACTCTTTTCTCTCTTTTCCATGGTAGAAAGGTAAGAAAAATCTCCCTCTCATTTCCCTCATTTTGGTCATCTTCTATTCACTATTTCTTATTGCTCCTTTTATGAAAAATGTTTAGATCGTCGATAGGATCGTAAAGAGCTAACAAAGTTCGAATTCCATCATCTTTGATAAATTCCAAGTAAGTTGCTTTTCCCCCTTTTATGCTAAAAATGTTCATCCTTAACTCATTTGATGCTCTAGTTGATATATATTGCTTCTTTGGTTGATTTGGAATTGATTTACATTTTATTCATATTTTGTGAGAAATTTATGTTGAATCATCTTTTGATTTGGGTTGTCTAGATAATGTTATATGGGTCCTTTTAGGCTTATAAGTTATTCTAGCACCTTTGGATACTTGTTAAAAGTATTGATTTTGAGTTGTGTTGAAATGGGTAAGTTTTGGGGAAGAACCCAGGTCTTGGTTGCCGATTTCCGGCAGAGCAGGGCTGGTGGGCGACCGCCCATATTCAGGTTGGGCGACCGCCCATAAGGTCAGTCCGGGTGATGTTAAATAATGGTCTTGGGCGACCGCCCATGATCGGTTCGGGTGATCGCCAATAGAGGGTTTGGGGCGACCGCCCATGGCGTTTCGGGCGACCGCCCAGGCAATCAGTTAGGTTCGAATTTGGAGAAGGATCTTGGGCAACCGCCCATGGCTATTTTGGGCGACCGCCCGAAATGGCTGGTATTGAATGTCCTTATTTTTGAGTTGTTTTAAGAGTCAAGCTTGGTCTAGGTTCGAAGTACTACCCTAATTGAGTTAAATGGTCGTCGTGGAACACTTTAGTGTTTGGAATTGGTTCCTTTGTGAATAATGGTGTTATGGAATTTGATCAAGTATTGTTTGGGAATGTTTGGGCATTGTATGATGTGTTCGTGATTGTTCCAATCGAATTGATTTTGGATAAGACTTGGTCTAGGTTTTAGGCGATATCCTATAGTACTTAGAGGGTTGTTATTGAACACTAAAGTGTAGGGTTTGGTCCGGTTATGATCATGTACTAATAGGTGTAACCTTTTGGATTCGTTTGGCGTGTTTAGAATTGGTTCGTTATGAGCGAATGTATAGCATGAAATGGCGATTGGGTACCTGCGGTTTTGATTTGCCTTAAAGTGTATTGTTCGGATTTCCTATTTGGAATTCCAGCTGTAAAGGGATGATTGAGTTCTTGGTCATAGTACTCTTTACGAGTAGACGTTTAGGTTCATCTTGGTAATAGTTATCATACTAATTGTGAGCGACCGTTTGGGTTGTACTCTTTATGAGTAACTTGTGAGTATCATCTTTAGGAAGTGTTTGGTATGTGCCTTATCATGGAATCATCATGTTTTTATGATCATTGTTGTTGGACTCTTTTATGAGGAACTTCTTATATTCGTTATTATTGATCTCTTCATGAGTAACTGTTTGCATCTTTTGTGATGAGCTTGGCTTGGTTCCCTACTTTGGAATCATTGCCCCCGTTGTTGTTTCAAGCGAGTATTTATTACTGTGTGCTTTTTTAAAGTCCAGCTGGTTATTTGTGTTCGAGTCAGGCAATGGATAATGCTATAATGGCACGAGCCAAGTCCAGTATAGCATCGCCCATTGGTCCTTATTTCCTCATCCAGATTGGCCTTGGTTGGGATGAGCTAGCTTCCTTCGGAAGTAGTCTAGCTAACTTTTTGGGTTTTGACTTTGTGTCATCTCTCCTGTCCTTTGTGACATGTTACATTGTTATGGTTCCGGTACCGGGGTTGTGATCTTCAGTTGTTTATGCTACTACAAAGATTGGTTGATTGATTGATTGGTTGGTTCTGACCGGGTTCTTATCTTCAGCCGTTGTGCTACTACGAAGATTGATTGATTGGTTGATTGGTTGGTTCTGTGCAGAGGCTTCTTTGTTATATCAGTTTGGTGAAACCTTGGCTCGGTATCCTTTGTAACGTGTTATTTCAGTCTTACGTGCTGCATGATGAGTTAGTCGTTATTTCCAACTGGTATGGGACAGTTGGCGATAGGGAGCTTTCTCAATTGTTGTTATGTGATTTACTTATTCAGTTATACCATTGATTTGCATGATATTATGCCATGTAGCTGCATTAGTAACTTACTGAGATTTTATCTCACCCCGTTTCTTTTTATCTCTGTTGTTTTCCTTAACCCCCCCCCCCAGGAAATCAAGTGGTAGCATTGTGAGGTCCGTTGTATCGGGAATCTTATGAGCAGGTTGATCGCCTTTAGAATAGTTGCTCTTCGGAGTCTTTATGTATTATATTGTGGGTTCGTAGTCGTTCAGTGTTTCGTATATACGGTTGTACTTTGGGTATTTTTGTTAATAGTTGTTCTTGCTTCCGCGTTTGTTTCTAGTCTCCGAGTTATAATCTCGTTGAGTTGTTGTTTGATGGTATTGGTTTCATAGTTGAATTCACGCGCCCGGTTTGTTATGTTGCATTTTGGAGATGTACATTATGTAAATTTTATATTTATGGATTTTTAGAATTTTTCGGGGCGTGACAGTGCTCCCATTGTGTTTTCTAAGCCTCTCATGGACCGAAAGTGTTACTCAAGAGACAAGGGCCTCTTCTTCAATTTAGGTCCAATTGGTACTTACCGCATCTATCGAGATTCAGTAAACCGGCTAGTTCGTGAATTGATCACTCCGACAGCATCAATGGCCGGCAACTCCAACACCAACAACACCATGTCTCTTGAGCAACTCTCAGCTATGGTCCAAACTCTCCTAGAGCAAGTCTCCACTCTCAATAAGGAGTCCCAAAACAAAGATGATCTTTGGCAATCCCACCTAACAATCAAAGGGAGGCTCATGAAACCGAAATGGATCAAATGAAGGCTAAGCTCACCAAGCTTTCCAAGGGTAAAGACAAAGATGACAATGAAGAGTCCGAGTGGACCAAGGGTTTGTTTGAAAGCCCTTATGTTAGTGCCCGTACCAAGAAAATGGAGGAACCGAGCACCGAAAGCAAGGATCACAAGATGGTCGATTCAATCATGGCTTACATTGACCAACGCTTCAACGGTCTCAACTTGGGGAAAGGCTCTGACACAAGCCTTTATCAGTCATCAATTCTCATGAGCACAATGGTTGATCTCCCCGACAAGTTCAAGATGCCCGACATCAGCAAGTTCAAGGGCAACTCTTACCCGATGGCCCACATTGAGACTTACATATGGCCCATGATTCCAAAGAAGGTCTCTCCTAAGGTGATGGCACAATGTTTCCCTCTTACTCTCTAGGGGGCCGCAAAAGATTGTTATGCAACTCTCCCACTCACAATCTGTCTCGATTGGGATGCCGCCATGCTTGCATTCAAAAGTCAATACCAAGGCAACACCACTCATCACCCTACAAAGAAAGAGCTTGAAAACACCACCCAAAGGGACAATGAGTCCTTTATTGATTTTACAAGGAGGTGGAATGACAAACACGCTGAAATAGTCTAGAGACCTAATACCAAGGAGCAAATGGACATCTTCCTCAAGTGTCTCAAGATTGATCTCCGCACCCACCTAAGTGGGGCTTGCTACTCCGACTTTTCTCAAATGTATGAGGCAGGGGTCCGAATGGATGATTTGCTCAAGGAGATCAAGAAAACTGCTCCTAGCTTCTGATACAAGGCCACCTCTAATTCAACAAAAGAGGATTCAGTCAATGCCGTCACTACCGACAAGGGAAATTACAAGAAAGTCCCTCCGCCCCAAGGCAAAAAGTTTCAAAATGACCGTGTCTACACTCCTCTTCAAGGCATGACTCACACCGAGGCTTTTGAAGCCCTCAAGGCTAAAGGGTACATTACACCTCTACAAGAATACAAGCCCAATGTGATCCACGCCAACCATGCCCATCACAAATGGTGTGACTATCATCAACATAGTGGCCATGTTACCAAGGAATTCTTTGTCCTCCGTAACATCATCCAAGACCTCATCGACAAAAAAGAATTCATAGTTCCTAGTGGGGGTGATGTCCATGTAATAGAGTTAGGCGAGTTTGGGGAGACCACTCATTCAATTCCCATTGTGAATGAGGGCTCCAATGGTATGAATAAAATTGATAATTCTTGCTACGTTGTGACTTATGATGAGGTAATGAAGGAAGTCTTAGAGAATAGGAAAAAAAAAAAAAAAAAGCAAAACGAGAGCTTCAACATGCTAACACGATCCGGACGGGTCATTGCAAGCAATCTCATCGCTTCTGCAACTAGCACCTCCTCTCCAAGATCACAGACTCGCGACACTCCCGAAGATCCTTTATTAGTTCAACTCAAGAAAACTCAAGCAAACATATCAATTTGGGACCTCATTGCATCTTCAAAGAAGCATCGAGGCCTCGTCATCAGCAACCTCGATGACACATCAGTCTCTCCTGGCCCAACTCCTGAAGACCTTACAGCTATGATAGGCCACATACATTTTGGCAATGTCATCACCTTTGCCGACATGGATCTTCCACCATTTGGGTATGACCACAATAAGGCCATCTATCTCAAAGTAAGGGCAAGAGGGAGACCAATTTCAAGGATTCTGGTTGACGGTGGTTCCGCACTCAACTTAATGCCTAGCCGAATCATGGGCATACTGGGGCTTAAAAGTTCAGATTTACAGCCTTCTACTTAAGTGATCCGAGGATACGACAGCACTGCCCGCACAGTCATGGGCATGGTAGAAGTGGACATTGAATTTAGGAGCATGGTTATGTCCATCCAGTTTCAAGTGCTCGATGTCCCCTCTTCATTCAATTTGCTCTTGGGACGACCATGGATACACAGTTCTAATGACGTCCATTCAACTCTCCATCAATGTGTCAAGTTCTGAAATGGAGATGAAATAGTGACCGTCATGGCTGAAAATGTCACTATCCACAGAAGTGAAGGACCCGTCCACTAAATTCAACATGGGTTAGAAGACTCCACCCTCTCTGGTGTCTCAATCAACGCCATCGACAAAGAAGGAGGAAATGGATCATGGACCCTCGGCAATCACAAAGCCCTCCGCATGATGAGGAAGATGAATTACTTCCCCAGTTTTGGCCTAGGGAAACATCAACAAGGAAGAATGCAACCCGTAGAGGTCCCTTTCGTCAAGAACAAGTTCGGGCTGGGATATGAGCCTTCCAAAGACGACATGAGATATGAGAAATCCGTCAAAAATGAAAAGGCCTGAGCTCGCAGGGAAGGCCGTCACTACGAAATTCCCAATTTGAGGCCTTACCGCAGGACTTTAAATGGCTACTTTGTCCGCCAGGGGGAAGATGTCCCATACATAATCTTTCCTGAACCATGGGTCAACAGCAAGGGCATCAGAAAGCCCGGCCTCAAAGTCTTTGCCGATTGTGAAATACAGAGGCGTGAAGAGGAACCAACTCCAATGTCACCTCGAGAATGGTGGGGGAAGAAAGTGACCATAGAGTCCGAAACAGAGATCACTGTAGGGAGGAGTTAACTGATCTAGCCTCCATGTTCGAGAAACTTACCATCATGGATGAATGCCAAGTCAATGATATCTCCGACGACACCAACATGGGAAGGGAGATTATCAGCGAGATCAAGCCAAGCTCCGAGACGATCAACAACTGGTATTCAACAAAGGGGCCCAGAGTATCCGAAGATTTCCTGATCGAGAAAATGGGTTGCATTCCACGCAAGGTTACAAAGGAAGATTTATTGACATTCACTTTCGAGTCCGAGAGTATTTCCGACACCCTCACCCAAGAGGATATAGAGGCAATAGCCGAGCGTGTGCTCCCTTTCTTTGCTAATGAAAAATTCGATCTTTTTGAGTACCCCGAGATTGCAAACATCATAAATGATGAATTAACTAATAATGAATTTAATGAACTAGTTAATAACGATTCAAACCATGATGAAATAGACCACAAAAATGAAACATACTTAAATGAACTAGCTCAACAGGTCCGTAGTTGTGGTGAAAATGGTCCAGGGGCTGATGAAGAATTGTATGTTGTTAATCTGGGTACCGATGAAGAGCCGAAGGAAACCAAGATAGGAAGCTTCTTCAAGGGGGAAGAGAAAGACAGATTGACTGCACTACTCAGAGAGTTCGTGGATGTTTTCGCATGGTCATACAAGGACATGCCAGGTTTAGACAGAAAGGTCGCCGAGCACAGGATTCCGATCAGAGACGAAGCTAAGCCAGTTAAGCAGAAACTCAGAAAGATCAAGACAGAATGGTCTCTACAAGTCAAAGAAGAGATAGAGAAGCTTCTCAATGTGGGCTTCATCAAAGTCATTGAGTATTCGATATGGCTAGCAAATGTTGTGACAGTCAGAAAGGCTAACGGCAAGGTCCGTGTTTGTGTGGATTTCCGGGATTTGAACAAGGCTTCACTAAAGGATGATTTCCCACTACCCAACATTGACATGCTATTCGATTCAACTGCCGCATACAAGGTCCGCTCATTTGTGGATGGCTTTGCTGGGTATAATCAGATTCTCATGGCAAAGGAGGATCAACACAAGACTACTTTCACAACACCGTAGGGCACCTTTTACTATACAGTCATACCGTTTGGGTTGAGGAACGCTGGGGCTACTTATCAAAGGGCTGTAACAGACTTGTTCCACGACATGATTCACAAAGAAATTGAGGTCTATATGGACGACATGATCATCCATTCAAAAGGAACCGACGGTCAACACTTGATCAACCTCCGCAAGTTCTTTGAAAGGCTTTGACAACACAAAATGAGGCTCAATCCGCAAAGTGCACTTTTTGTTGGGTTTCCAAGTAACATGCGCAGCGGAATATAGCAATTAAAATTTTAAGAAACCCAAAGACATGGATCCGTTCATATGATTAAATCAAATACAACAACATGAATAAAGGATGAACTAACCCTTGATGACTATCAAAGTTTTCTTCGGTCTTGGTGGAGAAATTTGAAGCTTTATCACGGACAAAATCACGAACTTTGTAGATGATAAAATTCACCCTCTAGCGGTGTCCACACTTCGAACGAATATCAAGAGGCTCCTTGATCTTGGTTGTTAGACCAATAATTATGAAACACACTTTCACAATTTTAATAAAGAACTATATGGAATTTATTTGTGAATTATTTTGTTCCTCAATCAATGATATCTTAGAACAAAATAAAATCTCTCTCAAACTCTTTGAGACTCACAAAAGCACTAGTGAATATGGTCTGGCCGAATTGGGATTTTTATACACAATTAAGACCTATTCCAAATAGGTAACTTGTGCCAAAAACCTTTCCTAATCGAATTAGGAATTATTCTGCCGCCTAGACCAAGCGCCCGCCCGGTACCACCCGAGCGCCCGCTCATTTGACCAGAAGGTCCAGGCCTTTTAGAAATCATTCAGGCGCCCGCCTGGTTCAATCCAAGCGCCCGCTTGGTTGACCAGGAAGCCCTGAATTTTCCAGAAATTTCTTGGAGGTCCTCCGACCCTAAATGCCAATATAGTCCTCTTATTTAAGATTCGTTCTATTGTGTGTGACCCTCTAGGATTATACTAAGTTGGCAATGGGCTCAAACATGATCCCATAAGATATGATTAGGTTCTAGTAAACCGTCATACCTACCCAAATAGTATAACTAGATACAAGTTTGCATTCCTTTAGAATATGTCACAATCCCTTTGTCCACGATGTCTTTGAACACAAGTCATGGTCAAACAGTCAACTTGTCATTTTCAATACTTTCTCGATTCCGAATATGTTGATAATTCAAATGCTATTGATCCAATCAATCCATTTGAGTCCGGCCGAACATTTCATCAACATCATTCCTTCGAGGGGCCCAAGCTTGACATCTCTCCGTGGAGGGACAAATCCATTTAGCTTATTATTCTTCCCAACGGGAATCCGATTATGCCAATCATACCCTTTATAACTACCCAGTTAAAGGTAGCGTTTGAATATGTCAAACATAATGGTCATCAAGTGGAAGACTATAATAACTTCATGTCTAAGGATTCGAATGACATAACTAATATGAGATATATGTTCGACATAGACCATGACATAAATCTCATACAGCGGGTTATGTCCAGTACCTTGTTCCAAACAAGTACCCATAAATCTAACATGATCATCCCATGGTCATTTAGCCTTTATACTAGTGCTTAACAAGTACTAGGGACGAAGATTATTATAAGTAAACATGAACAACAATAATAATCAAAACATCTCTTTATTGATATGAAATAAATGATAACAATTACAACGTTTATTAAACGTGCCTAGGGCACCACTACCAACACTTTTGGGGCTATCCGAGGCAAATTTCTTGGCTACATTGTCACCGAGAAGGGAATTAAAGCAGATCCTTCGAAAATCAAGGCAATCATTGACATGCCTCCTCCAAAGACACAGAAAGAAATCAAAGGTTCCATGGGCAGACTCTAGTACATCAGTGAGTTTTTGCACCCACTCACTTCCATGTGTGAGCCAATCTTCAAGTTACTCAAGAAGAATGTGGCTCTAGAATGGACCGACGCATGCCAATAAGCCTTCGACCAAGTGAAGCATTACTTGACATGCCCTCCAGTTCTGGTTCCACCACATAAAGAGAAGCCTCTCTTGCTCTACCTCACAGTGAATGATGAAGCCCTAGAGGCTATTCTAGCACAAGAGCAACGAGACTCCACAAAGGAGAATGCCATTTATTTTGTCAGTCGCCGATTTCAAGGAGGCGAAAAGAACTACTCCATCTTGGAGAAGTCATGTACAGCATTGGTTTGGGTCACTCAAAAGCTCAAACATTACATAGAAGCCTTTCCAATCAATCTAGTAGCAAAAGTGGACCCGCTCTGCTACATCTTTGAGAAGCCTTTCATGTCAAAAAGGATAGCCAAGTGGTACTTCATGCTCGCCGGCTATGATATCACTTACGTTACACTCAAATCCATCAGGGGGAAAGTGTTCAGTGATCAGCTTGCTGAATTTCCATGTGACAAAGTGAAGGGGGAAGACTTACAATTTCCCGACGAGGACTTAATTTGCACTACAACCGAGGAAAATAAGTGGCAACTTTTTTTCGATGGTGCAGCCAATTGTAGACACCCCGCCTTGGACCTCTCACCCCGATTGCATACAAAGTATTTTTATTTAACTTATTTTCATTAATTTCTGTTACTTCGGTTAAGTTCCTAACTGAGTCCGTTAGTTTTGGACTAAACTGCATAACAGAATTAACTTTAGAGTCATTTCTGTCATTCTGTCATTTTCACCCGCGGGCGCTTCCGGCACTGCCAGTGAGCCGCGCGCGTGTCCCTCCCCAAAAGCCGGACCCGCGCGCTTCCCACTTTGGCAGTAACGGATTGCACCTTATTTCCCTCCCTTTTCTTATTTACAAATCTCTTTCTTTATCACAAAAACACCTCTTTTTGCATCCAAGTTCATCCCCCCTTAGTTCATAACTCTCAAATCCTTTATTCTAGCCTTTTCTTTAAAACATAATATTTCTTTCATTTATTATTTGATTTCTTTTATTTTTCTTTTATTCATTTATCTTATTTGTGATTGGCCCATTCCATTTCACATGGATGACCAATTTCCCTCCATCAATTCCCTCTCTTTTTACCTATAAAAACCATCATCTTCTACCTTAGAAAGGGACTCCAACCTTGATTCACCAACAACATTATACACAAATTCTCCCAACAAGAGTTCTTAGTAACAAGACTCTACACAAATTGTTCTACAACAATTTCATTACAACAACAACACTTTCAAGTCAAGGTTCCAAGTCCTCTTTCTCAAGGTACAACTCCATTTTCTTCCTTTGTTTTCTTCTTCTTGATGTATGCAATCCCCATTAATGGGACATGACCAACATGACTACTTCACATATTGAAGTTAGTTAAGGTTATCTCCCTACATTTTAATCTTAACTTTAATTCACCATGTTAATTTCTCTTCATCTCTTAATGTAATTCTTTAACATTACTTGTTACATGTAATCTTTATCATTAAATAAATAAAACAATTCTATTTTATTTCCCCTTTATTTCCCCTTTTCTTCTCATCACAATTGTTAGCACATTTCTATTTAATTAATTGAAGGACATGTAAATATTAGAACACCAATAGTAGCAAGACCCACGTAAGCGGGGCGGAGTGGGTGTTTAAGTACTTCCCACTCCGTCACCTAACCCCCGAACCCTTCTCTCCCGAATCTCTGGTTTTGTACATAAATTAGGCTATTTCTAGGTTTTTCTTATGTTCCTTTAAAAACATAGGTGGCGACTCTAAACAATCTAAAACAAGTTAGACATCCTAGGATAATTCACCGCTCTAGCCAAGTTGTGGTTTCCCGGGGTATCTACAGTGGCGACTCCGCTGGGGACGATTTAGAGGGTTAAACTTGCGTTCTTAACTTTTGGTGTTCTTATTACTGTTTTCTGGGCATTCTGGTAAAAAGGGTGGGAAGCGCGCGCCTCTGGCCTCTTTGGCCTAAAGCGCGCGCGTCCGACCCCAATTACCAGAATCGCCCGTCTTCCTTCTTGTCCTTCCATTCCATGTTTTTGTGCTAACAAATTCTGCAGGGGAAAGCATTTTTATTTAGGGTCAAGGAAATCCCTTGAACCCGCTGATTTACATGTTGTTACCCAGATGCGGGCGCCTCTGCCCCTCTTTGTCTACCGCGCACGCCTCCCGAGTAGGCATCCTAATGCGCGCGCTTCTGGGCATTTTCCAGAAACAGAACAGTGCACAGAACAGAGTGGTTTTGACAGTGTGTGGGCACCGGGCCTGCACAAAACAGTTTTTACTTTCTGTTTATTTTTATCGGTCACACGGGTGATTCGAAAGTTGTAATTATGTGCTTATTTATTTTTTTTATTTCTTTTGAAAAAAAAAAAAAAAAACATTTTGTCACAGGTTAGACCTCACACTACATGCACATATTCTTATCAACTGCTCACTATCGAGTCGCACAAGTCCAACCCCAAACCCGTCGATGCCCGTCCTAGAAAGTTTCAAGCTCCACTCGACCTTGGCTCTTTCGAAGCGGTAAACCTCAGCCCGTGGCGTAGTTCATGACTACATGCCGGGGGTGACCTTTAAGCCTCATATTCAAGCCGAGCACAAGCCACACAATTCTAGTCTAGAGTCTAACACTCCGTGACTCAAGTCGGTTTTTTTCATGTATCGAGATTTCCCTAAACTAATGTCTTCAAATCATACATGCCAACTTGTTGCAATGGACGAAATAAAACCCCGTCCCCAAAAGTGGGCATTTTGGACGAAAATAAAAATCCGTCCCCGCATGTATGATTTACTACATTAATTTAGTTTAATCCGTCACATGTAGGTATCACAAACGTGGTGGAATCCGATGAGTATATGGGACCGCGAGAAGGTCTATATACTAGTGTGACGATTCCACTATTTTTCTAGAAACCCCAAAAAGGACTCCGTCCTTCCGACTTTGTAAATAAAAAAAAATAGTCTTTTTCTTTATGTGGTTGAGTCTTTTTCCTTTGTTGTTACTTTACTCAAAAGGTGTTTGTGGGGCCATCCTAAGATCAACCGTGTTCTCTCCATATGTCCAATGGCTTCAAATGGCAACGACAACGGCATTCCCGTGTCCAACGAAGGGTTATTCCGCATGGTGGAAGCATTGAAAGAGCAAGTTGATACACTAACCGAGAATGTCCGCCGCAAGGATGATCTATGGCGAGCTCGTTACAAGCATGTGAAAACGGTCCACGAGAAAGAAGTTGCTCAACTCAAGAACCGATTAAAGGGGCTCACAAATGAAGGAAAGGTCCAAAGCATTGATACCGGTTTGGTCAACACTCTCATGTCCTACATTGACCAAAGGCTTAGTGGGCTAAATTTGCACAAGGGCCCGAGCACCGATCTCCATCAAGCTTCCCTCCTCATGAACACAATGGAGGCTCTTCCCGAAAAATTCAAGATGCCCGATATTGGCAAGTTCAAAGGCACCTCTTGCCCCGACACTCATGTCGACTCCTACATTTGGGCCATGCTGCCGAAGAAAGTGTCTCCTCAAATAATGGCACAATGCTTCCCGCTTACTCTCGATGGGGTCGCAAAAGATTGGTACATGGGTCTTCCGATTTCCACCCGCCTCAATTGGGATGCCGCTATGCTTGCCTTCAAGTCACAATACCAAGGCAACTCCATGTTCCGTCCCACCAAGAAAGAATTGGAGAGCACCGTGCAAATGGGTGATGAATCATTTGGGGGCTTCTATCGCCGTTGGAACGACAAGCTAGCCGAGATGGTTGATAGGCCTTCCGAGAAGGAACAAATGGACATCTTCTTGAAGTGTTTGAAAATGGACTACCGCACTAATCTTAGTGGGGATTTTCACTCTGATTTTGCAAGCATGTATGATGCGGGAATTAGAGTCGACAATTTGCTCCGAGAAATGGCCGAGTCTTCCTACGAGACAAGCTTCAACGATGAAGGGTTCCCGAGCAATCCGAGCAACGACATGGACGAATGTAGTGACATGGAAGACTACAACGACAATGGGGACTACGACAGCAATCTTCGTTTCTCTTTCTCTACTTAGAAAATAGGATTAAAAAAAAAAAAAAAGGAGTCGGAAGTCCTCTTTAGTGTGCATCAATGTTTTCTCTCGTCCCATGTTACGTGTCGAGTCTTATCATCGAAAAAAAAAGTCGTTCTTGTCCTCATACACTCTTCCAAGTTGTTCAATCTAATTCTTGGCAAAATGATGAAAAGATGTCTAAACGAGTTTGGGAACGAAGGCCATCACTTGAACGCCTAGGGGCTAAACATCGTGACGAAAGCGACAACATTAAATCCAAGACATCAAGCGACAAAGAAAGGTGGAGCAACAACCATAGAAAAATCAAGCAATGTTTCAAAGGGGGGATTAAAAAAAAAAAAAAAAAAATGCTCGCTAGGTTGAACTCTTCAAATCAACCTAGGCAAAAGTTTAGAGCACAAAAAAAAAAAAAAAAAAAAAAAAATCCCCCTCAATCAAAGAAGTTCACATCAAGATCAACATCATTCCATCCACCAAAGGAGGACGAAGCTACACGACGAAGCAACAATTCTATCCCGAAGAATGGAGAATTCACAAGAACTACGGTGACCTGAGCCTCTACACTAGAGGAACGTAGGCAACCTGCGGGTCCGGTCTCATGGAAGAAAGAAGATATGTTTAGCCCTAGCGCGTTATGGTGATTGGCCTTCATCTCGAACTTGTCAAGACATCTTTGTACGATTCATTTGCCAATGAATTAATCACCAAAAAGATTGAAAAACTTTCTTAGATTTGGAATCATTTCGCGCTCCTTGTCGAGTCTAGGGACTTCTATTCTTTCTGCATACTCCCAATTTCTTGCAATCAAATTGGGGCTTTCCTTCTCTTCTCTCTTAATGACTTACTTGCCTTCGCGAGTCATTCAATTCAATAAAAAATACATGTCAATACTAGGGACACTTCCCTAGTCAAGTCAATGTCACTCATCATTAGTGACATTGACTTGACTAGGGTGACAAAAGGTCTCCACCGCAAAATCACATGTCTTATCTCCTCAGCTAGAGTCAATGCACACTTCCTCATCAATTGAGTCAAAAAAAAATATGATGAAAACGCAAAAGAGATGCCCGCTAGATTGAAAACCCGAAAGGGCGGTCTAGGCAAAAAACAGGGTGCGTCATAAAAAAAAATGAGAGAGTGAGAGAGAGAAGGGAAAGAGAAATGGAGATCCCCGGCCTCTAAAGAAGACAAGTTCTACATTGAATCTCCTCAGCAAGTCAATTCCCCACCAAGTCAACTTTGGGATTGCAAAAGGCTCGACAAGATATAGCACCATCAAAGGTTGTCTTGGGTTATCGGCATCATTCTCCAGCAGCGTGCATTTTTAGGTTCATGAAAAGAAGGCCCGTGGTAACCAAGATCCATCCGAGAACAAGCCCATCATAAAAGGGCACGAGGTTGCACAAATAATCCCTAGCTAGTCAATTGGCTTGGGCAACAAATAGCAACAACATGTGTCTCAGTTTTCAAGGCTTCTTCAAGTATGTGCTTCTAAAGTACGCCGAAAGGCTCCTGAGAAATGGAGTAGCTCTTTCCATATCCTCTCATGTTTATTCCCTCACACGAGGACGAGTCACTCTTGATTTGCTCAACAAATGGTGACACCCTAGGGGCTATGTAACTCAAGAACAAGAGATTCTTTTGCTTCATTTGGCAATCAATACGCCCTAGGGGCTATGCTCAAGAAAGATGTGTGAGACTATCCTCAAAGTCCCTTAAAAGGGATGTCAAAAATCCCTCTTGTCATGTGTGCCCGTGCTCGTTTCCCCAATCAAGGGTGGACCTTTCTCGTAATCAATGATGGCACTCTAAGGGCTACGGTCAAGTATTAAATGCTCCCTCGGCAAAGAGCAATTAACTCCCCAGCAGTATCCCCAGCCGAGTCATGTGCAACATTGGAAGCTTCCTCAATTCGACACCGAAGGTCTCAAGGGGCTTCACAATCTACAATCTTTTGGGCTACGGCATTACAGTAATCCAAGCAAAGGGCAATATTGGGGCTTCGCGACCGACAGTCTTTTGGGCAACAATACTCGAGCAACGCAATTTGGGAGTAGTCTCCATGAAAGGGATCAAGCTTCAAAGGGTCTCTCAACACTTCAAGTCAAAGGCCTCTTGGTTTTAAATGAAGACTCCGATGTTATGAATGAAGTTGATGATTTTTGTTAGAACTCACAGCGAGATTTTGAAGGAAGTCTTAGAGAAAAGGAAAAAGATTCAATATGCTAAACTCTAATCAAAACAGGGTTATAGCGGGAAATGCCACGGCCAATCCCAATGTTTCTGCAATTCAGCACCCCCTTCTCCAAGATCAAAAGCACAAGGTGCAGCTCAGATAAAGTTGAGCCACAGCACTAGTTGCATCCGAAGATCCGTCATTAGTTCAACTCAAGAAGAGTCAAGCAAGCATACTCATTTGAGACTTTATCACGTCAAGACCTTATCCTCCGCGACCTCGACGGCACCGCAAGACATTACTGCATCCTTTGACATAAGCCCTCATCCATTTGGGTATCGACCACAATGAGGCCATTCATCTCCCCAGTAAGAGCAAGAAGGAGATCTCTATCAAGAATTCTACCAAACGGTACATCCGCTCTCAATGCCGAGCCAATCATGAGATAATTTGGGGCTTTACAACGAAAGGTCTTCACAACCCGCCACCTACAAGCCCACGACACTTGGGGCTTTTCAATCTCTCGAAGCATGGCATCAACGATCTCCTCTTGGGGCTTGCTCACTACAACAACAAAGGGCGATTTAATCGAATGGGCCAAGAGCTGATTTATCTTGGAGCTATGCAAGTCCCTCAAAATTTGGCATCAAAGGCATTCTAGGGGCTTTACAATTAGCAACCCCTCATCTCGGCATCAAAAGCCTTTTGAAACCCCCATAATCGACAAATCTCTTGGGGCTAGACATCAATCTTCGTTGGGCACACCGGCGACAACAGAATTCAAGCGAAGCAATCCGGACCTCGACTGAACATGACTTGATCTTGGGTTGGCTTCACAAGCACACAATGGTTAAAATGGTTCACCCACGAACTAAAAAAAAAAAAAAAAAAAAAAAAAAAAGAGATTTTTTCTTTCTTTTTTTCCTTCTATGTGCAAAATTATGTGCTTTACTTTGCTTTGCTCCTAGCCTCTCCTCCAGCGTTCTCCATCATCCTTGAACTACGCTGGTCTGATTCTCTTAAAGGGATACGTAGGCAGCCTTTTGGCACGACCAACCCATCATCCAGAGTACCATCTCGCCAACCCAACATCAAGGGCATTCTCTCATCAACATCTAAAGAATGGACATTCTCCATCAAAGCATCCTCCGCGGACATCAAGAATCCATCTCCACTCAAGCGGCAATGGTAAGTGAAGGTATGAATACATCCAATGCTTTCCTCAAAATCACACCGCACACAAGATCACTTTCTATATTCTTACTTCTCTCTCATTACAAAGGTTCTTTCAAGATCACATCACACCACGGGCACAATTTCTCTCAATCATCATATTTCATGCATGTCTCTGCACAAGCACATATACCTGCAAAGCACATAACAGGTACCACCGCAAAGCCAAACAGCATCCGCTACTCAAGGCACTTCATCCCCAACAGAAAGTGATTCACAGTCAACTATGCCTGCATCCCCATAAAATCAAGCAACCACACGTTATCAGCAACCAAGCATTCCCCAGCAGATTTCAATCATCAAATCGCTCGCAAACGGGAGCGTGTATCAAATCGCTCGCAAATGGGAGCATTTTCTACCAACTTGCTCGCAAACGGGGGCATGTTATCTCTGACAGCTCGCAAACGGGAGTTCGTCATCAACCGCTCGCAAACGGGAGCATTTTCTACCAACTTGCTCGCAAACGGGGGCATGTTATCTCACACAGCTCGCAAACGGGAGCGTGTATCAAATCGCTCGCAAACGGGAGCGTTTCCTATCAACTTGCTCGCAAACGGGGGCATGTTATCTCAGACAGCTCGCAAACGGGAGTTCGTCATTAACCGCTCGCAAACGGGAGCGTTTTCTATCAACTTGCTAGCAAACGGGGGCATGCTATCTCACACCGCTCGCAAACGGGAGCGTGTATCAAACCACTCGCAAACGGGGGCGTTTTCTACCAACTTGCTCGCAAACGGGGGCATGTTATCTCAGACAGCTCGCAAACGGGATTTCGTCATCAGCCGCTCGCAAACGGGAGCGTGCATCAAACCACTCGCAAACGGGAGTGTGTTATTAAGTCGCTCACACAGGGAGCGCACCTCTATCCTTTGTAATTTCAAAATTCCTGTTTTATCGAGTCTTTGTTTTCTTTTGTCGATGTCCTCGGCGGATGTTTTGCTCTTTCGTCGACGCGTTTTGCTTTGCAATCCACGTCGCCGAGGGGCTCTGTAGACACCCCGCCTTGGACCTCTCACCCCGATTGTCGTGACCCCGAACCCTGCGGGCCCGAGATCGCGAGCTGGACGTCGACTTAAAACCAAAACTCTAAAATATAGAAGTTAAAAATTCCATTTGAACCAAAAGATGATAACACAAGGTTTTACAAATCCAAGTTTAAATCAACGAAGTACATCTAACATAAGCTCCACAACTTATACACAAAAGAATAAAATATACAATTCTTAATGACGTCAATAATGGTAAAACTATCCCCAAAAGGTTATACATTTAAATAATGTAAACCGATCCATAACAACCTGCCCCAAAATCTCAATCCTCTCGACGTCCTCCTCGATCCGCGAATCCTAATCCTTTTCCTCCTGGGGGGGTTAAGGAAAAACAAAGATGGAAATAAACGGGGTGAGATAAAATCTCAGTAAGTTACTAATGCAACTACATGACATGCTAATATGCAATGACCAATAGCAATTAACATAAGACAGATAGCAGCGGAATAATAAGTGACATGCTGACGAACGGTAACATCCAATAATCAATCATATAAATAAACATATAACAACAAATGAGAGGCTCCCTATCGCCAACCGTCCCATACCGGTTGGAAATAACGACCAGCTCATCATGCAACACATAAAGCTGAAATAAACACTCATAAGTGGATACATAGCCAAGGTTTCACCCAACTGAAGAACCAAATAAAGGTCGCTGCGCAGCTTCAATAAACAACAATTCATCATCTTCATACTAGCATGAAAGCTGAAGAGAGACCCTCGGTCAGAAACGACCAATCAACCCATCGATCGAACAAACCATCTTCATAGTAGCATAAAAGCTGAAGAGAAACCCGGTACCGGAACCAATAACCAAATGAAGTGTCACAAGGGACGGGAGACATGCCACAAAGTCATGCTCCAAGTAAAGCTAAAATGCACACAAAGGAGCTAGCTCTTCTCACATCCAAGGCCAATCTGGAGGAGGGTAATAATGGGGCAAAACAATGGTCAACATCACAATGGACTTGGCTGTGCCATCATAATGTTTCGCATCGCCCAAACACACACAAAATACCAGCTGGACTTTCAAGTAAAGGCTAAGTAATAAAATACTAGCACAATAAACAACTATTGATTCCAAAGTAGGGAATCATACCAATTAATCACCAAAAAGGTAAACCAATCCAAACAATCACCATAAAGAGACAATGATTACTCATGAAGAGTTTAACAACAACGATAGCAAGGAATTTCTCATAACAGAGTTCAAATAACAATAACTGTATTATTCAAAGGGGGTCCAACAATATTGATCATTAGACAAGATGACACTAAAACAAGGATCCATATCAAACGCATCCTAAAACGATACACGCGAGTTACTCGTACAGAGTACTACCCAAACGGTCGCTCTCAAATAACACAACTATTATCACTAACGTGACCCTAAACGTCCACTCATTGCGAAAGTGTTCCAAGATTCTCAAACAATAATTAATCATATCCCAAGTCACACTTAATCACAAAGGAACCAAATTCATCATTAGAGTATTCCATAGTGGTCATTAAGTCTAAGAGGATAATACCCGAAACTAGGGTTAAAGCTATGATTTAATCCAAGGACAAAGAAAGAATAAGTGCCAGGAAATAAGGGCGGGCGGGCGCCCAGGTCAGGGCGGGCGGTCGCCTGGAGCGGGCGGGCGCGCGGAAGAGGGCAAGCGGGCGCTTAAATGGCCAGGAGGTTTGGCTGCCGAAAAAGGGAAGGTGGGCGGGCGCCTGGCAAGGCTCGGGCGGGCGCCCGGTCTGGGTGGTGGTCGGGATCAGCAGCTGGGTTCCTTAAGAATTCTTACCATTTTCACATTTTCCCCAAATCAATCACAACCAACTTTCCACTAAGCATAAACATGAACCAAAACAACTTGTAAACTAGAAAGGGGACCTAAATAACATCATTTATCAACCCAAAACCAAGATTTAATTCCAACATTCATAATAATCACCATATTTACCCAAAACCCAAATAAATTCTAAATAAATTTCAAACTCAACCAAGAAGCCATGGATATCAACAAGGACATCAATAGAGTTAAAGATGAGCATTTTTAACATAAATGGGGGAAAAGTAACTTACTTGAATTTTCTCAAAGGTGACGGAACTCGAAATTTCTTGGCTTCCTACGATCCTATCGACGATCTAAACAAGTTTCATGTTTTAAGAAATGAGAAATAACAAGAGGAAGATGAAGAAAATGAAGAGAGAAGTGAGAGAGAAAAACTTACCCACAACATGGAGAGAGAGAGAGAGAGATTTGCTGGGAGATGGGGAGAGTGAGGGAGAAGATGAGGAGTAGGGAGGGAGTAGTTAAAATGATTTAAAGAACTTACACTTAGGCCCCCTCCTCAACACTACACACAAAGCTTACACTCCGTACTTACAATTAAGACCCTACAATACTACACTAACCCAAATGACCCAAATAAAATGCTAGGCATGAATTATTATAACTCATAAATTATTAATTAAGTAATAATTTAAATACATAATTAAGCAAATAAATACATAATAATTATTTATTACCAATAAAATAGAGCCTAGTTTTCGGGTCGTGACATTCACTCCCCCTTAAAGAAAATTCGACCCGAATTTTAACGAGACCTACCCGAATGATCAAGTAGCCAATAATACGATAGTTCCGTCATTTCCCAAATTCCTCAATCATTCATTCTAAACCACCCCGTAGTAACCCCTAATAATGATCACAATACCACGACCTCTCGCACATAACTTCCTTCAATCATAACTTTCACTACTAATTAGAATCTATAATCAAAATTGGAGAATCCCAATTGCTCCCGAACATAACTCTCGAGATATCCCAAGCTCACCTTATTCATAACCTTGATTACACAGCAAAGGTACTTCCATTTGTAACTCGCATACTTAGTATTGTTCCCCAGAAATTCAAAACATTACCATCTCGAGCTTAATTAGCTCTTAAAATATGAAAGGCTAAAGAAATTTTCCATCCCCATAATATTCACCAAAGGCTATATCTCTAAGGATTCCCATTATAGTGCTCTCGCTCTAGGTAGCACTTTAAACTAGAGGTGTAATATAAACCCAAAATTTTAATACAAAATGTTCACTTAAATCTACGCCATAATATCATCGTCATAACACTCCAATCCTTGAAAGCCTAAAATAATTACGAATATTCAATAATCCGAAAATGATTTAAATTTTATCTTCAAGGGATTTCCTCTAATTCCTTTTCTTGAATTGATAATCCGGGCTTCTATACCCCAAAGGAGTTTAGCAATCCCTAAATCTCCAACAGCTGACCCACTTTAGATTTTCACGTATACATTTATTAACTTAAAGATACTTAGGCTCAATAGTACTGCCATCATAATAAACCCATTAGCTAGTCACATTCCAACTGACCCAATACCAAATCATAGTATTCTTTAATATGCCCAAGTATTTATACTCAACTTTCTTCACATAATTGTAATCCAAAACAAGAAATGCTACCAAGGCAAGATTTAGAACCATAGAACACCCTTTTAACTAAAACTCAAAATGCCTTTAATATAGGTCGCAAATTTATTACTCTCCCGAAATGTGCTCAGTCCTTCCAAACTTAACGCGCTCACCACTATTGATGATTATAACTTCCATAATATACTCATATCCCAAAACACATCATGCTTTTCTTCATACTATCCAATTCCGATGCGCTCATGTAGATGCACTACAAGTAAACAAAATCTCATATCCAGAAATCCTCAATTTGAATCCTCAACTCTTATAACCCAACCGATGCCATAAGGACATTGATCTAAATATTAGCACTACAACCTTGTACTATAACACTCAATTTAACCCAAGGTTCTCCCCAATACTAGGTACTATTCAGAAATAAAATAGAAATTTTTTACAAACGATAAATACACCCAACAATTGGTATAGACATCCCATTGTCACCCACCTAAGTTATATATTCAAATCCCATATAAGGAAAGGTGAGTATAATTCTACCCAAGTGAACGGTCTCAAACAGTTTTAAGAAATTAGGAATGGAGAATATAACAATCCCCTACAACAATAGATTAAAGCAATAGTAACATCAAAATCTTGTAATAGCAACATGGCTAATTTAGCAGGTGAGACATAACCATACTTAAGCACATCATAAGCACATAAGACTTCATCAGATACCCTAAACTCCTCCATAGGAGTAGACACCTACAACACATAAGTCAAAGACTCAGAAGAAATAAATGCAACTAAATGCACAGAAACACATAAATGCGATGATCCTAAAATGCACGCGCTCGCCCTCACGACGCAAAATAATACCTCCTGAATTTATCCGTTACCTGGTGAGTGCTGATTGATTGCAAATACTCTACCCGAAACCTTGGGCTTCCCCAAAGCATCCCTCTTCTGACCCTGTGGTATTCCAGTTCCTGTCCCCGATGACTGAACTCTAAACCTCGGACAATCTTTAACGAAGTGTCCCAACTGAACACACTTCACACATTTTCCCTGCTTCTTCCAACACTTATCTTCTGAATGTCCTTTCCTCTGACAGAAGCTGCAGACTTTCCCATTTCGTGTCCCCTTATTAGAACCTTGATTTCCTACTGTTGGTTGCCCTTGACGTTGCCTTCTGAATCGAGTTTGCACTCCAGAATTACCTCTGTTATCCGAATGTTGCTGTTGCGACTTACTCTGCCCTCCTTGCTTACCCGGGTTAACCATCTCAGTCTTCCTTCTGTGTTCCCCAATATTCTGCTCAATCAAGTAGGCTCGATCCACCGCATCCTGAAAAGGTTGAATTCTTTGGGCTATAAGTTGAGTCCTAATAGCTGTCTTTAAACCCCTGATCAATCTCATCGCTTTCTGCTCCTCGGTCCGCACAAGGTAGTCACAACACCTAGATAATTCTGCGAACTTAGCCGAGTACTGTGCTACTGACATCAAGCCTTCCTCCAAGCTGAGGAACTCGATCTCCTTCCGGTTTTGATTCACTAGAGAGATAAAATGATCCTTGAATTTCCTCACGAACCACTCCCAAGGATATGGTATAAGAGTCGCATCCCAACTGGTCTTCAGTGCCTTCCACCAGCGTTCCGCAGCCCCCACGAGCTTATAAGCTGCAAACAGAACCCTATCCTCATCAGTACAACCAAAGACCTCGTAGATTTTCTCCATCGATTCTATCCATAGCTCGGCCTTCTTCACATCAGGCTCACCGTCGTACTCACTTGGTTTCAACTTTAAGAACTGCTCCAACCCATACCGCGGAGGTGTAACATGTTCCTCTCTCGGCCCTTGGTCATGAATTGATTTCACGGCCGCTTCAAACCTGTCCTGAAACATTGCACGGTTTTCTTCCCTTAGACTATTAAGATTCTGAGTCCCACTGATGCCTTCACCAGCTCTTCTTCTAGCCATTTAGAACAAATACCTGCATAAAACATCAACCGTTACTCACTCCGAACACAACTACCCTCCTAGGTCATTCTAGTCCACCTATACTTATACATAGAGCTAAACCATAGCTCTGATACCAACTGTCCCCGAACCCCGCGGGCCTGAGATCGCGAGCTGGACGTCGACTTAAAACCAAAACTCTAAAATATAGAAGTTAAAAATTCCATTTGAACCAAAAGATGATAACACAAAGTTTTACAAATCCAAGTTTAAATCAACGAAGTACATCTAACATAAGCTCCACAGCTTATACCCAAAAGAATAAAATATACAATTCTTAATGACGTCAATAATGCTAAAACTATCCCCAAAAGGTTATACATTTAAATAATGTAAACCGATCCATAACAACCTGCCCCAAAATCTCAATCCTCTCGACGTCCTCCTCGATCCGCGAATCCTAATCCTTTTCCTCCTGGGGGGGTTAAGGAAAAACAAAGATGGAAATAAACGGGGTGAGATAAAATCTCAGTAAGTTACTAATGCAACTACATGACATGCTAATATGCAATGACCAATAGCAATTAACATAAGACAGATAGCAGCGGAATAATAAGTGACATGCTGACGAACGGTAACATCCAATAATCAATCATATAAATAAACATATAACAACAAATGAGAGGCTCCCTATCGCCAACCGTCCCATACCGGTTGGAAATAACGACCAGCTCATCATGCAACACATAAAGCTGAAATAAACACTCATAAGTGGATACATAGCCAAGGTTTCACCCAACTGAAGAACCAAATAAAGGTCGCTGCGCAGCTTCAATAAACAACAATTCATCATCTTCATACTAGCATGAAAGCTGAAGAGAGACCCTCGGTCAGAAACGACCAATCAACCCATCGATCGAACAAACCATCTTCATAGTAGCATAAAAGCTGAAGAGAAACCCGGTACCGGAACCAATAACCAAATGAAGTGTCACAAGGGACGGGAGACATGCCACAAAGTCATGCTCCAAGTAAAGCTAAAATGCACACAAAGGAGCTAGCTCTTCTCACATCCAAGGCCAATCTGGAGGAGGGTAATAATGGGGCAAAACAATGGTCAACATCACAATGGACTTGGCTGTGCAATCATAATGTTTCGCATCGCCCAAACACACACAAAATACCAGCTGGACTTTCAAGTAAAGGCTAAGTAATAAAATACTAGCACAATAAACAACTATTGATTCCAAAGTAGGGAATCATACCAATTAATCACCAAAAAGGTAAACCAATCCAAACAATCACCATAAAGAGACAATGATTACTCATGAAGAGTTTAACAACAACGATAGCAAGGAATTTCTCATAACAGAGTTCAAATAACAATAACTGTATTATTCAAAGGGGGTCCAACAATATTGATCATTAGACAAGATGACACTAAAACAAGGATCCATATCAAACGCATCCTAAAACGATACACGCGAGTTACTCGTACAGAGTACTACCCAAACGGTCGCTCTCAAATAACACAACTATTATCACTAACGTGACCCTAAACGTCCACTCATTGCGAAAGTGTTCCAAGATTCTCAAACAATAATTAATCATATCCCAAGTCACACTTAATCACAAAGGAACCAAATTCGTCATTAGAGTATTCCATAGTGGTCATTAAGTCTAAGAGGATAATACCCGAAACTAGGGTTAAAGCTATGATTTAATCCAAGGACAAAGAAAGAATAAGTGCCAGGAAATAAGGGCGGGCGGGCGCCCAGGTCAGGGCGGGCGGTCGCCTGGAGCGGGCGCGCGCGCGGAAGAGGGCAAGCGGGCGCTTAAATGGCCAGGAGGTTTGGCTGCCGAAAAAGGGAAGGTGGGCGGGCGCCTGGCAAGGCTCGGGCGGGCGCCCGGTCTGGGTGGTGGTCGGGATCAGCAGCTGGGTTCCTTAAGAATTCTTACCATTTTCACATTTTCCCCAAATCAATCACAACCAACTTTCCACTAAGCATAAACATGAACCAAAACAACTTGTAAACTAGAAAGGGGACCTAAATAACATCATTTATCAACCCAAAACCAAGATTTAATTCCAACATTCATAATAATCACCATATTTACCCAAAACCCAAATAAATTCTAAATAAATTTCAAACTCAACCAAGAAGCCATGGATATCAACAAGGACATCAATAGAGTTAAAGATGAGCATTTTTAACATAAATGGGGGAAAAGTAACTTACTTGAATTTTCTCAAAGGTGACGGAACTCGAAATTTCTTGGCTTCCTACGATCCTATCGACGATCTAAACAAGTTTCATGTTTTAAGAAATGAGAAATAACAAGAGGAAGATGAAGAAAATGAAGAGAGAAGTGAGAGAGAAAAACTTACCCACAACATGGAGAGAGAGAGAGAGAGATTTGCTGGGAGATGGGGAGAGTGAGGGAGAAGATGAGGAGTAGGGAGGGAGTAGTTAAAATGATTTAAAGAACTTACACTTAGGCCCCCTCCTCAACACTACACACAAAGCTTACACTCCGTACTTACAATTAAGACCCTACAATACTACACTAACCCAAATGACCCAAATAAAATGCTAGGCATGAATTATTATAACTCATAAATTATTAATTAAGTAATAATTTAAATACATAATTAAGCAAATAAATACATAATAATTATTTATTACCAATAAAATAGAGCCTAGTTTTCGGGTCGTGACACCGATTGCATACAAAGTATTTTTATTTAACTTATTTTCATTAATTTCTGTTACTTCGGTTAAGTTCCTAACTGAGTCCGTTAGTTTTGGACTAAACTGCATAACAGAATTAACTTTAGAGTCATTTCTGTCATTCTGTCATTTTCACCCGCGGGCGCTTCCGGCACTGTCAGTGAGCCGCGCGCACGTTCCTCCCCAAAAGCCGGACCCGCGCGCTTCCCACTCTGGCAGTAACGGATTGCACCTTATTTCCCTCCCTTTTCTTATTTACAAATCTCCTTCTTTATCACAAAAACACCACTTTTTGCATCCAAGTTCATCCCCCCTTAGTTCATAACTCTCAAATCCTTTATTCTAGCCTTTTCTTTAAAACATAATATTTCTTTCATTTATTATTTGATTTCTTTTATTCTTTTATTTTTCTTTTATTCATTTATCTTATTTGTGATTGGCCCATTCCATTTCACATGGATGACCAATTTCCCTCCATCACTTCCCTCTCTTTTTACCTATAAAAACCATCATCTTCTACCTTAGAAAGGGACTCCAACCTTGATTCACCAACTACATTATACACAAATTCTCCCAACAAGAGTTCTTAGTAACAAGACTCTACACAAATTGTTCTACAACAATTTCATTACAACAACAACACTTTCAAGTCAAGGTTCCAAGTCCTCTTTCTCAAGGTACAACTCCATTTTCTTCCTTTGTTTTCTTCTTCTTGATGTATGCAATCCCCATTAATGGGACATGACCAACATGACTACTTCACATATTGAAGTTAGTTAAGGTTATCTCCCTACATTTTAATCTTAACTTTAATTCACCATGTTAATTTCTCTTCATCTCTTAATGTAATTATTTAACATTACTTGTTACATGTAATCTTTATCATTAAATAAATAAAACAATTCTATTTTATTTCCCCTTTATTTCCCCTTTTCTTCTCATCACAATTGTTAGCACATTTTTATTTAATTAATTGAAGGACATGTAAATATTAGAACACCAATAGTAGCAAGACCCGCGTAAGCGGGGCGGAGTGGGTGTTTAAGTACTTCCCACTCCGTCACCTAACCCCCGAACCCTTCTCTCCCGAATCTCTGGTTTTGTACATAAATTAGGCTATTTCTAGGTTTTTCTTATGTTCCTTTAAAAAAATAGGTGGCGACTCTAAACAATCTAAAACAAGTTAGACATCCTAGGATAATTCACCGCTCTAGCCAAGTTGTGGTTTCCCGGGGTATCTACACCAATAAGCACGGTTATGGGATAGGAATATTGCTTGTCGATATAAAGGACATCTACACTCTAATTGCAATCTGTCTTGAATTCAAAGCCACCAATAATATTGCTTAGTATGAAGCATGTATAGCGGGGCTAGAAGCAGCCCTAGAAAGAAATGTCACAGATCTGGAAGTATTCGGTGATTCTCTGCTCCATATCAATCAGAAATCTGGCAAATGGAAAATCCAAGACTCGACTCTCCAACAGCATGGTAGAAACCTCGAGGAGTTAGTTGAACAGTTTCAAGACGTCACGTTCAACTATTTTCCAAGGGATAAGAACCGATTTGCCGATGCTTTGGCTACTATAGCCTCATTGGTCGAAATGCCCAAAGGAAAAATGGTGAAACCCTTCAAAATTACAAGAAGGACCAGTCCGGCTTATTGCATCAAGATTGAGATCAATGAAGTCCAAACAAACCACCCGTGGTACACGGACCTCATGAACTTCCTTAAGGACGGCACTTTCCCTGAAGACAGCAATAAGAGAGCTCAAGTGGCATTACAAAAGTTAGCCGCGAGATACGTGCTAATTGGGAACCGAGTCTACAAGACACATCACGAAGGGATCAATCGTTTGTGTACAAATGAGACCGAAGCTCAAGAGATAATGCACGATATCTATGAAGGCGAGTGTGGACCCCACATGAATGGGATCATGTTAGCCAAGAAGATACTCCGTATTGGCTATTATTGGACCACCATGGAAAAAGACTGTATCAGAAAAGTCAAGAGGTGCGCCAAGTGCCAATTCCATACCAATTTGCAACATGCTCCACCTTTGCAACTGTATAACATGACTACACCGTGGCCATTCTCTTGCTGGGGCATAGATATCATTGGCAAGTCCACCCTACGGGAAGCAACGGACAATCATTCATTCTAGTGGTCGTGGATTATTTCATAAAGTGGGTCGAAGCACAAGCTTACTGAGTTCTCAACGCCAAGAAAGTGGCCGAATTCGTGAAGAACATCATGTGCCGATACGGTATTCCTCATGAGATCATCTCCGACAATGGTTCACACTTAGATGAGTAAATGGATGTACTTTTGGTCTATTACAAAATTAACAAGCATAAGTCATCCCCGTACGGCCCCTAAGCTAACGGAGCGGTCGAAGCAGCAAACAAGACAATTGAGATCATCATACGAAAAATGGCCTCCACAGGAAGAGATTGGCCTGATAAGTTGCCTTTAGCATTGTGGGGCTACCGCACATCAATTCGATCAGCAACGGGAGAGACCCCATACACATTGGTTTATGGTTTTGAAGCCGTACTCCCAGTGGAACTCGAAGTTCCCTCTTTACGGGTCTTGCTCGAAAATCAAGTCAATGAGGTTGAATGGATGCAAAATCGGTATGAACAACTAGCCCTACTCGACGAGAAGAGGTTAAGAGCATTTGAACGCACAAGTGCCTATCAACAAAGAATGGCAAGGGCTTTCAACAAAAAGGTGAAGCCCCAAGACATCAAAATGGGAAACTTGGTCCTAAGATAGCATCCTCCCAACGCCATGAATCCCCTTGGGAAATGGGGACCCCAATGGATCGGTCCGTATGTGGTCAAGAAGTATTGAGCGACGATGCAATCTGACTCATAGACTTGGATGGCGATCAATTGCCGAAGGAAGTCAACCTCGACAAGCTCAAGAAGTTCTACGCCTAACAAATGAAGAGCATATAAAAGACCATTGTGATTTTAGAGCAAGTGCAAAAAATCCCGCTAGATTGAAAACCTGAAAGGGCGGTCTAGGCAAAAAACAGGGTGCACACAAAAAATTAAAAAAAAAATGGTGTTCATTTGTTTGAACTACGGAGACCTGAGGTTCCATACTGGAAGAACGTAAGCAACCTTCGGGTGTGGTTTAAAACAATCATTTTACCCAATCATTTCATAAACAAGATGCAGTTTTATTCAACTCTTGAATCATTTTTACCATTACAACGGATAATTTTGAATAATAAAAGACAATAAAACATTAAAATCCTAACAAGTGGTCTATTAATTTCAATCTTGGGGTACTAAGGAAGGTCTAATCTTTCTTCGGTTTGGGATCCATTGCTTTCGACTAGGGCCCTTGACCTTCTTGGATAGAGGGGCGGAGCACTCCCGGAACCACCAAGGATCGAAAAGACGTTAGGACGAGATGGAGCTTCATCAACAACCTTCCCCTTACCCTTGTCAAAAGAAGCCTTAGCAGGGGCTTTAGATGGGCGTTTCCACACATAAGGAGAATTTCCTTTACCTTTGCCCTTCTTTTTCTTGGGCAAATATCGTGGACTAGGGGCTTCAACATGAACCACCGGCTTCAAAGGTTCAACGACAACTCACTCGGTCTTCCCAAGCGGTCAAAAACACTAGGGCGTGCCTTCACAATGGGGACGGGCTTCAATTGTTCGCCTTCGGGGACGGACACTTTCACTTCAAAAGAAAAGGTCATGGGGGGCCATTCTTGACAAGAATTTGGAGCTTAAGATAAGGGAAAATATTACAGAATATTGTTGTGTGAACAAACTGGTCGAAATGGGTTCCAATTTATAGTTGTTGGAGGATCCAGTTCAGAAAAGAAAGGGGCTGTAAATCAGTAGCCCAGACGCGGGCGCTTCCGCCCTTGGTGTCGAGATGCGTGCACATCTCATGTACAAAGCCAGGCGCGTGCACCTTTGACACACGAACAGTATAGGATAGGCTCTTGTCAGTACAAAAGCAGCCCGGGCACTCCAATGCCTTCAAACCTGCAGCAGTTCAGAATCCACAAAAACAAAGCAACATTCAACAACAACAACAAAACACTTTGGGCACACATTAATTTGGTCCGCCCTTAAGGCATGTCTAATTTGAAACAAGATAGAAACTCCCACTGAACTTAAAGTAGGGTGTGTCTTTCTTTTCAGTCAAGGTCAATCCATTTTCTCTCAAAAGGAAAACAAAATTTTTGGTCTGCGGTCAACTGTGCCCGCACCGCACAAAAGTCATGAAGCCAACAGCAAATGCAGCTCCGAACAGCATACATCAAATACAGCTCCAAACAGCAATTTGGTCCATGGTGAACCACTGAAATCACCACCTCTTAAGCACCATGATGGGTTTACTCAACGGACTCCCACTCAATTCCAGTCCGCTCAACAGACTTTAAACAGGCGAACGGGTCCCCAAAACGGATTCAGCCAGTCCGCTCAACGGACTTTAAACCAGCGAACGGATCCCCTAAACGGTTCCAGCCAGTCCTCTCAATGGACTTTAAACCGGCGAACAGATCCCCTAAAAGGTTCCAGCCATTCCGCTCAACAGACTTTAAACCGGCGAACGGATCCCGTAAACGGTTCCAGCCATTCTGCTCAACGGAATTTAAACCGGTGAACGGATCCCCTAAACGGTTCCAGCCAGTCCGCTCAACGGACTTTAAACCGGCGAACGGATCCCCTAAACGGTTCCAGCCAGTCCGCTCAACGGACTTTAAACCGGCGAACGGATCCCCTAAACAGTTCCAGCCAGTCCGCTCAACAGACTTTAAACCGGCAAACAGATCCCCTAAACGGTTCCAGCCAGTCCGCTCAACGGACTTTAAACTGGCGAACAGATCCCCTAAATGGTTCCAGCCAGTTTGCTCAACGGACTTTAAACCGGCGAACAGATCCCCTAAACGGTTCCAGCCAGTCCGCTCAACGGACATTAAACCGTTGAACGGATCCCCTAAATAGTTCCAGCCAGTCCGCTCAACGGACTTCAAACTGGCGAACGGATCCCCTAAACGGTTCCAGCCAGTCCGCTCAACGGATTTCAAACCGGCGAACGGATCCTCTAAACGGTTCCAGCCAGTCCACTCAACGGACTTTAAACAGGCGAACGGATCCCCTAAATGGTTCCAGCCAGTCCGCTCAACGAACTTTAAACCGGCGAACGGATCCCCTAAACGGATCCAGCCTCAGTCTGCTCACCAGACTCTAAACCTTGGCCACGGTGGGCCGTCTCATAACACCGTACCTTTTCTATCAGAAAAGTTGCTCACACAGGGAGCGTACCTCTACCCTTCGTAATTCCAAATTCTTGTTTTCATCGAGTCTTTGCTTTTTCTTGGTGATGTCCTCGGTGGATGTCTTTCTTTCGTCGGCGCGTTTTGCTTCACAATCCACACCACCGAGGGGCTCTGTAGACACACTGCCTTAGACCGCTCACCCCGATTGCACATATTATTTTGTGTTTCTTCTTATTTTAAGTGTTTCTCGTTAATCTCTGTTACTTTCATTAAGTTCCTGACTGACTCTGTTAACTCCAGGGACTAAACTGAATAACAGTGCTAACTTTCTAGTCCATTCTATCAAAAATATCATTTCAAAGTCGCGCGCCTCCTCCTTTATGGGTCAGAAGCGCGCGCATCCCGCCCTCAAGGCAGGAAGCGCGCGTATATGGGCGTCAGTTACAGATTTTGTCCAAGAATCCCTCCCTTGCTCATTTTACATGATTTTGCCCGGGAATTTTATCTTTGGGACTTCGTTTTGGCACCCAAAACATCTTATTTTCAATTATAAAAACCCCTCTTCTCCAACCTTTCAAAGGGACTCTTTTTGGCATAAGAAAACTCTACCAAAGAAGGGGACTTTTTGAGATAACAAAACTATACAAAACTTTAAGGCATTTTTGAGTACTTTCTACAAGGGAACTCTTTAAGACTCTTGAAGTTTAGGTAATCTTCACCTCTCCTCTTCTCTTTATCTCTCTCTCATCTTCATCTCTTCTCTTATTTTTTTAATCAAGTGTGCAATCACCCAAAACATTTTGGGACATAACACCAAAGATCACTTCACTACATTGAAGTTGGTTAAGGAGTTATCTCCCCACATTCAACCCCCCTTTTTTAACCCCTTTTATCATTATCAAAGAATAGGAAGAAAATTTTATGTAGACTACGAACAAGCAAGACCAACATTAGTTGGGCGAGATGGGCGTTTAAGTACTTCCCATCTCGTAATCTAACCCCCGAACCTCATAACAAGAATCTCTGATTTTCGTATCAAAACATAGTCTTAATATTAGGTTTTTCTTATGTTCCATTAAAAACATAGGTGGAGACTCTAAACAATTAAAACCAAAATAGACATCCTAGGACCACCCACCGCTCTAGCCAAGTTAGTGGCCTTTCCCGGGGTATCTACACCTACCTCTCTATAATTTATTTTTTCTAAAACAATTGTTATTGATTTCCAAAATCAACATTAGAGGCTGTCAAACCCGGCTGCATATCTTATATGAGGGTCTGACCTAATTCCTTTTGGGATCAGGATTCCTTGTCGTACAAGAAAACCAAACAAACTGACCAGAATATGGGGAGACATCTGTAGGGCACAATGAGAGCCGTACGCCATCAAGCCGGCCGTACGGTGGTCATCCCAAAAATTCCAGATTTTTGCCTTTTTCAAATCCGTTCTATTGTGTGTAACCCAATAGGATTATACTAAGTTGGCAACTAGTCCGAACCAGTCAGAACCCGTAAGTCATAAGCGGACTCTAGTAAGCCATTATGACTACCCAATTAGTATAACTTTGAAAGTCCAAAGTTACCTTATAGAACATATCACAATCCCTTTGTCACGTGATATCATATTGGACATAAGTCATGGTCCAAGTCAACTTATGTTGTCCAATGCTTTCTCGATCCTGAGTATATTGATATGAGCAAATGACATTGAACACATCAATTCATTTAGGTACGACCGTACACTATCATCAATCTCACTCATCGAGTGGCCAAGCAGATATCTCTCTTGGGAGAGGAACAAATCCCATCTTGACTTATCATTCTTCCCTACAAGAATCTGATTATGCTATTCGTAGCCTTTATAACCACCCCGTTAAGGGTGCGTTTGAGTACATCAAACATAATGTTCATCATGTGGAAGACCATGATAATCTCAATTCTAAGGATTCAAATGGTATGACTATTATGATATTTAATTATGACATTTGACTATGACATAAAACTCATAACGGGTTTATCCAGTACATTGTTCTCCAACAAGTACCCACAAGTTTAATCAGCATCCTATGCACCATAATCATCATATGATTATCCATTAAACTCATGCTAGCCCTTCGTAAGTGCTAGGGACAATGATCATTATAATAAACATGCGAAAGATATAATAATCGGGTTTGTTATCTCTATAACAATGAAGCTATGATATAACGCATAGGCCTTTCTCAAGGGCCTAGGGCATAATATCCAACAATCTCCCACTTGCACTAGGCCCAATCAACACGTATCTAATACCCATTGAGCTAGTTATGATCTCCATCATAATTGCAAGCGAGCTTATGTAGGATGATTATCCTTGTTATCATCATACGGTATTTTGCATATTTTGACATCTCCCATCTTTGACGATTTCTCGAATAAGATAGAAACGTCTGAGTATATGTTTAGATAAGATATTAATCCCTTGACTTGTGCAATAACGATTATTGTCACAATGAAGTCCATTAAATTAGTGACGCTAGAAACTATTTCTAGTTTACTAATTAGTATCTTAATCCAAACAATTTTCTAGTTGCATCCCATACCACTAGATACTCAACCTTTTGTAGAATAGTAATGGTGTATTTAGAACTCTTCTAATACCATCATTAAATGTAAACATGTATTTATACTGCAATATTTGTCTTTGTTGGTTTGTAAGAATGTACCTATGTAATAATTACAAGATCATCTTTCATTCCATCAAAGATCAAGAATGCATCCTTTAGTTCCTTTTCAAGTACATAAGGATGTTTCTTAACTAGTGACTTTCACTAGGATCCGATTAGTATTATCTCATCATACTTCAAGTGTATGAGACATCCGGTCTTAGTACATCAATATGGCTTACATGATAGATCCAATTGCCGAAGCATATGGAATCCTAATCATGTACTCGTGCTCATTAGTCTTCCAGCAAGACTAAATCTTGCAAAGATTAATGTCATTAGACTTTTGCAATTAACCTCTCCAAGAGTCTTGCGTAGTGAATTTTTCACTATCTTGTCTTTATTAGTACTTTGACTTTAACCAATCAATCTTTTAGATTTATCTCTATAAATCTAAATTCCAAAGATATAAGCGGCTTTAACCAAGTCTTTCATTTAGAAACTCTTTCAAAATGAATTATATGTCAACCACATATATTAGAATAGGAATAATGTTACGCTCACATTAAATTTATTGTAATCACATGTCTCATCTTTGATGAATTCAAACTCTTTGAATACTACATCAAAATGAAATTTCACTCCAAGTAGTTTGCTTCAATCCATCTCATGGATTTCTGCAACTTGCATGTCTTGTAGAATTTTATGGATCAAAACTTTTAGGTTGTATCACACACATCCTAAAGTATGTTCCTGTTAAGGAATGCAGTTTTGACATCGATTTTTTATATTTCATATTCAAAATATGAGGTCATGACAACTTCAATTCTAATATCCTTAAGCATGACTGTAGGTGATAAAGTTTTATCATAATCGATATTATGATTTAATTTTAATCAATTACTCGTGCTTTATCAATATGCACCTTGCGATCCATGTCCGTTTTCTCCAAGAAAACTTTCTTTCCACCTTAAGGTTTTTAAGCCTTAGGGTAGAACAGTCAAGTTCGAAACTTGATTATGATACATGGATTTCACTTTTAGATTTTATGACTCCAAGTCATTGATATAAATCCGAAGCGGACTTTGCATCTTGATAGGTGATAGGTCAATCATTCTCAATGATATCTTCCTTATAATTTTCTATTACGAGAAATCAATATTTCTTGTTATAGATAGTATCTTATCATATATGCAAATAACTTGTGTATACTTGAACGAATTTCCACAACTCCTTGTGAAACTTTGTTCAACTTCCATCTTAGGTTCTATGTCATTTTCTGGGTCTCAGACTCTTCGAGATACATTTTACTCCCACTAGTTCTTTAGAGATAAACGATTTATCTAGAAAGTTCTATTTAGAGTAACAAACGATTTGTACTCTTTAAAGGGTGTAAAATCAATATCATTAAGTTATCCCATGAAAATACATTAATTAGATTTGGGTGTAATTTTGTCCAAGACAACACTTTTCTCAAAAGCATCACATCACAAATCTTCATGAAAAACAAACCAAGTTTTTTTTTTCTTTCATTCCATATCTAATATGGTATCATGCGAACCTTTTAGGTGAAACTCAATTTAGTGTAAACGCAGCTGTTTCCAGCAAATAATCCAGAAGGATAATTAAAGATATCTTGACTTATTATGAGGCGAAAAGCAGCAGTTTGCAGACAATCTGCAAATTTCTATAACAGGAGCCGTACGGCTCATATCTAGGCGTACGCCTAAATTGCAGCCGTGCAGTTGTTGTTTTTAGATTCTATTTTTCTTATTCTATAGACTTTCTGTAGAATTCTCATCAAGTCCATGGTTCAAATATTCATTACTTTGATCAAATCAGAGTACACTAATAATTTTGCCATGAGAGTTCGAAATCCTCTCTAGCATTGTTACTTTAATGAACTGCATACATCAATATGTATTAGTCCAAAAGAGTACTTCCTTTTACTACTATTAGTAAAAGGTGTCTTGATCAATTTCTAAGATTCATATATATCACATGATTCGAAATCATGTGAATTTAAAATTCCGTCCCATGGAATTTTATATGTGTTTCTTATTATTGATATAGACATTAATGCCTTTAAGAATGTAACGCTTACATCCTTTGATTCAGATTTCTATTATTTATGTTATAGTCATTATTTTGTTCTTCTAAGATAAGGATATAAAGTCCCATTATATGATTAGCAATACAATAAAGCAAATCATATTTTGTGGAACACTTTTTTATTCGAAATAAGAAATATCCGTAATCTTTTAATGAAGAAATCAAAATAATAATTCTACCTAAAGTGGGAACATCACAACATATGTTCAAAACAAATATGAACCCATTAGGTAAAGATACTCCGCAAGTTTATATGATTAATGTTGCAACCATTGCATCATTATCAACACATAGGTTAATCTTTACCCTTTTAAGTAGTCTTTCTATTTCTCAAGTCTTACACATTTATACAAATGTGGGATTCATATCCGGTATCTAATATCCAAGAGATTGGATGTAGAGAGATTAACAGAAATACTTGAAGCGGTAGTCCTACTACTCTTCCTTTTGATCTTTTAATTCAAATTGTAATTTTTCTAGCGGTCAATCACATTGCCATGGTAGCAATTACATCCTTAGGACTTTAGGTTTAGCCACAAATATTTCCTTTTAGGCTTGACAACACTTGTCTTTCTTTATCTTAAATCCTTGTCCTTATTAACCTTTAGAGTTTAAGAAGGTTTCCATTTGATATTAAGACTTAGCATTTTAAACATCAAATGTCGCTCATGAATTAATATCAAATCCGTTGTTAGATCCAAACTAACTTGATTATCAAACCAATACGGTAATTAATATGTCTCTCCATATTCAGAACATGAGAACTTATTAACATACCTTTCATTCATCATATGAATATTAGGCTCTAATCAATCTCAAATTTTTCTTTTGCCTTTCTTGCTTGTAAGAACACTTCCTATGTAATTTCTTATCTCATAAGCATTCATGTGTTTTAATACTTCTAAAGTTCCAAACACTTGGTAGCAAGTCGTAGGACAATTGACATCTATAGAATCATCCACATGTTTCTAATCAATGTCTTTGTCCATCCTTAAGGCATGAGGTTTCTTAGGAATATGATTTATTAAGAATTCATAACTTCTGTTTTTGCTTTAGAACAATTCTTAAGCTCATGACTAGGTCAAGGAAGTTAATCCCATTCTTTTAAATGGGGTTAATCGCAGTAATTATACATGATTAAAGTTTAACACATTCTACACAAATATGCAAATAAATATACACATATATTTCATACCATTATCATTTAGAGATATTTAATGTATTTCATAAATACTCCCACTAAATTATACACCTTCAAATACAAAAATTTTATAATATAATTTAAGTGGGCTAAGATCCATATTTCACTTAACTTTGAGTCGGCTTTGGCACGACTGCTCAAAAAAAGCTATTTAGGTAGATAACTCCTTATCGATCACATCATATATAACTCTTAGATCCTTTATGAGATTGTTAGACATCTTATGTCAAACATGTTTTAATCTCATCTTGTGCCTTAGGCCCATAACCATTATGATAACCTAATTAAGTCAAACCACGTTAAACGTATAGGAAAATCTCATTCACTCATCTTGCTCATACACTGATAGAATTAATGCACCTCGCTTTGGAAGAGCCCACATAAAAATACCCGGTGTACTCACAAGTGTTTTAATAATGGATTGGCACTTGACTTATGTTTTAAAGAATGTTCTTTGCATAGAGATATGCATCATATATTTATTTATGTCAAACATAATATAATATAGTCTTTGCATAAAGATGTTAATTAATCAAATTAATTAACAGAAGCAAAATCTTGTGATTCAATTATGAAGCAACATAATGGGGACGGAATCTAAATTATATGTAAACAATTTACAGATTGGATATTTCATTCGCATTCTCAGAAACAAAGCGTAAGCCTGCCATTGGTCCATGCAATAAATTGATAAAATTTAGTTTCCTTCTCTGCAAACAATTTGTACTTTGTTCATAGGGTTAAATTATGAAACTTTGAATCCGCAGAACATCTATAAGTTGAGAGCACAAAACGCGCGGTCGAAACTAAGCCAAAAGACATCCACATTCCCGTACTAAGATCAAGAAACCAAGTAACTTCTCCATACAGTCGAAACTAAGCTAAAAGGCATCCACATTCCCGTACTAAGATCAATACCTTTTCATTGTCTCTTAATCTCACAGATTACAGCAATCCTAAACTCTTTAGAATTCTGATTTCTGCAACTTTCTAGATTAAATCATATTTCAGGAAACATGGTTTCAAAAACCATCCATCTGAAGCCAGATTCGATTTATGATTCGAATTCTGTAAACGATTTACAGAACAATCAGAAAACCAGGAAAAAAAAATCTGCAAGAAAACCTAGGGGCGGCCGTACGGCGGTCCATCAGGCGTACGCCGTCTTTGGGGCCGTACGGTCCCTTCTCCCAGTTTTCCCAGATTTTCAGAATTTTTAAATTCGACCAATCCCAATATCGTGTTCATGCATTAATCATATTAAACTAACACGAATTTACAGATTACGAATTTAACTAAATCTAATCAATATCATGAATAAACAATTTATTACATATACAAATTAGATTTATCAATACACATAATCCAATTATTTATTGATAATCTCAACATGCAATTATTCATATAGATCACATCAATATAATAATTACATAATCCCCATCTAATCATGCTCATAAATTTCATATCGCATAAAAAATTCAAATCACACATTCATCTTTATCATCATACAAAATTCATATAATCGAATTAAATAATTTAAACATGATGTATTAAAATAATCAATGATGAATGGGGCTCTGATACCACTGTTGGGTTTTGATGCATCATGCGCAGCGGAATAAAACATAAGATCAAACACCCATGAGCCCGGATCCGTGCATGTTGATTAAATTAAATACAAGATGAAAGAAACATACCCTTGAAGATCGAATCCATGAACACGGACTTTAAGGTGCTAAGGCAAATACCCTCTATCAGTATCCACACGTCGAATGGATATCAAGAACACCTTCTTGATCTGGATTGCTAGACCCAAGGCTTGATGAAGAAACAATTTCTTCGTAACAATTATTTTGCTTCATTGATTTCCAAAATCAACATTAGAGGCTGTCAAACCCGGCTGCATATCTTATATGAGGGTCTGGCCTAATTCCTTTTGGGATCGGGATTCCTTGTCGTAGAAGAAAACCAAACAAACTGACCAGAATACGGGGAGGCAGCCGTACGGCACAAAGAGAGTCGTACGCCATCAAGCCGGCCGTACGGTGGTCATCCCAAAAATTCTAGATTTTTGCCTTTTTCAAATCCGTTCTATTATGTGTGACCCAATAGGATTATACTATGTTGGTAACGAGTTCGAACCACTCAGAACCCGTAAGTAATAAGCGGACTCTAGCAAGCCATTATGACTACCCAATTAGTATAACTTTGAAAGTCCAAAGTTACCTTATAGAAGATATCACAATCCCTTTGTCACGCGATATCATATTGGACATAAGTCATGGTCCAAGTCAACTTATGTTGTCCAATGCTTTCTCGATCCCGAGTAGATTGTGTAGACACCCCGCCTTGGATCGCTCACCCCGGTTGCATACATAGTATTTTTATTTAACTTATTTTTGTTAATTTTTGTTACTTCAGTTAAGTTCCTAACTGATTCCGTTAGTTTTGGACTAAGCTGCATAACAGAGTTAACTTTTAGGGTCTTTCTGTTATTCTGTCATTTTTAGATGCGGCCGCCTCCGGCACTGCCAACGGGCCGCGCACGCGTCTCACCCCAAAAGTAGGACTCGCGCGCCGTCCGTTTTGGCAGTTACGAATTCCAGTATTTTTCCCTCCCTTTTCTTGATCACAAAGACCTCTTTTTACCTCCAAGTTCATCCCCCCTAGTTTTGTAACCTCCAATCCCACACTTCTATCCTTTTCCCAAAAACTAAATATTTCTTTTATTTATTATTTGATTTTCTCTTTATTATTGATTTTTCTTTATTTTCTTAGTGGTTAGAAAAGTTTATTTTCCTCTCTTTTTCACCTATAAGGACTTGAAATTTCTTCACAACTACACTATACACAATTCTCTCAAGAATTCTCTTTACAAGAATTCTCCCAACAACAATTCAAGCACCAAAACTCTACACAAAGTCTTTTCAAGTCAAAGTTCAAGTCTTCTTTCTCCTTCTAAAAGGTACAATTTTTCTTCTTTTATTTTATGTCTTTTTAATGTATGCAATCCCCATCAAATGGGACATGACCAACATGACTACTTCACATATTGAAGTTAGTTAAGGTTATCTCCCTACATTCTAACTCTACTTTAATTTCCCCATTTCATATTAATGTGATTGCTAGCATAGTTGTTACATGTAATCTTTAGCATAAATTAATACATAAAACAATTCTCTTTTATTTCCCTTTGCAATTCCCCTTTTCTTTACTATGTAATTGTTAGCACATTTTTAATATCAATAAAAGAATGACTTTTTAGCATTAGAACACCTTTAGTAGCAAGACCCGTGTAAGCGGGGCGGAGTGGGTGTTTATGTACTTCCCAGTCCGTCATCTAACCCCCGAACCCTTCTCTTCCCGAATCTCTGGTTTTGTATATAAATTTAGGCTATTCTTAGGTTTTTCTTATGTTCCTTTAAAAACATAGGTGGCGACTCTAAACACTTAAAACCAAAATAGACATCCTAGGATAATTCACCGCTCTAGCCAAGTTGTGGTTTTTCCGGGGTATCTACAGATTGATATAAGCAAATGACATTGAACACATCAATTCATTTGGGTACGGCCGTACACTATCATCAATCTCACTCATCGAGTGGCCAAGCAGATATCTCTCTTGAGAGAGAGACAAATATCATCTTGACTTATCATTCTTCCCTACAAGAATCCGATTATGCCAATCGTAGCCTTTATAACCACCCGGTTAAGGATAGTGTTTGAGTACGTCAAACATAATGTCCATCATGTGGAGGACCATGATAATCTCAGGTCTAAGGATTCAAATGGTATGACTATTATGATATTTAATTATGACATTTGACCATGACATAAATCTCATAACGGGTCTATCCAGTACATTGTTCTCCAACAACTACCCACAAATTTAATCCGCATCCTATGCACCATAATAATCATATGATTATCTATTAAACTCATGCTAGCCCTTCATAAGTGCTAGGGACAATGATCATTATAATAAACATGCAAAAGATATAATAATCGGGTTTGTTATCTCTATAACAATGAAGCTATGATATAACGCATAGGCCTTTCTCAAGGGCCTAGAGCATAATATCCAAAACATCCCTTATCATGTTGGACTTCAGTAATCTTTCAACTTCTTCCCTGATAATCTGGTTGTGCTCGTGTGCAAACTTTCTTCTTTTTTGATGAATGGGGTTAAAGCTTGGGTCGATGTTCAACTTGTGAGTGATGATGTCCTTACTGTTACCTGTCATGTCTTCATGTTTCCAAGCAAAGCACTTAATTCTCCTCTTCAAAAATTCAATTATTTCTTCCTCAATCTCATGAGGAATATCTGTTCCAACTAGAACTTTGACATCAGGATTTGAGGGATCGAGTTGTACGTCTTTCACGTCGTATTTTGCCGCCTCCAAAACATCCCATGCCTTCTTCTTTAATTGCTATGCCTGCCTAGGTGTGGTTGTTGCTTTCATGTAGGTCTTGTAACACTCCTTTGCTTTTTGCTGGTTTCCTTTTACCTTGACTACTCCTCAAGGTGTGGGCATCTTGATGCACTGATGATACGTGGACGGAACTACCTTCATGTTGTGGATCCATGGTCTTCCCAAGATGATGTTGTAGGAAGACTTACATTCTATCACGCAGAACCTCTCCATTGAATTAACACCTTCTACATACATAGGCAGCTTGATCTCACCGAAGGCTGCTTGGTTTCTCCACTGAACCCAACCAGAACAGATGAGTTCTTCACCACGTGGCTAAGGGGGGTCTCCATCTCTTCCAAGTCGTCGGTCGTTACAATGTTGACGGAACTACCATTATCAATCAAGATGTGACTTACCAAACAGTTGGCAACCTGTAAGTTACAACTAGACTATCATGGTGAGGATCCATGACGTCACCTTTATCATCTTCATCAAACGAAATCTCCAACCTGTCACCCTTTCGAGAAGGTCTGGGACGTAGGTTTAACCTGTCTTCCTTTAAGTCCGAAGCATGTCGCTTTGCAGCTGAGTAGATTGTACCATAAATGTCTGAACACCCAGTTATCATGTTGACTACCTTCAATGGAGCTGGAGGAGGAGTTGGTTTTTCAGGTTGCTGCTCCTGGTAGTCAGTACGCCCACGCCTTCTGCCTAGCAACTTCTTAAGATGTCCCTTTGATAATAGATGGTTGATTTCCTTAGGGCAATGCAGTTCTCTGTGGAGTGTCCAAAATCTTCATGGTATGCACACCACTTTGATTTGTCTTTCCAAACAGATGGCTTGTCCGCCTTCTTTGGCCATCTTACCTTTTCACCCAGGTTGTCCATGGCATGTATCAAACCTGCAATGTCAACAGAGAAATAGTAGTCATCTATTTTTGGAAATTGTGATTCATCCTCATCATCATTATCATCAACAACATTAATTCTAGAGTGATCAGGTTTAGAGTAGGGTTTGCCCCTATTGGATCTAGTGTGAGATTATTCCATCTTGCCACCAGAATGTTCAGGAGTGACACTCTTCTTGGTTGCTTTCTCCTGCATTAGCTTGTCTTCCTCCAACCTGATGAATTATCGCCCTTGTTCTAACTTCTTCCAGTTCCCTACAAGGAGTCATGACCAATTATTCATAGTAAGGAGAATCCTTCTTTAGCCCCATCCTGAAGGCTTCAGTTGCTGTAGACATGTCTAGGTTGGGGATGTCAACAGCTTCCTTGTTGAACATGCTCAGGTAGTCTTTCAACGACTCATCAGGTTGATGTACTATCCAGTAGAGGTCACTGGTTAGTTTTTCAAAGACCCTGTTGCAAGAAAACTGATTAGTGAACATATTGATAAGTTGATCATAAGATCCAATAGAGCCAAGAGGTTGGTTGATAAGCCATCTCAAGGCTGCACCAGTCAAAGGTGAACCGAAGCCTCTGCAAAGACAGGCTTCCTTAAACTGTAGAGGAATGTGTATGACATCCATCTTTTCCTGGTACAAAGCAATGTGTTCTAATGGATCGGTTGTTCTATCATATTGCTTCATGTGGGGCACTGTGAACTTCTTGGGTATCACTATGTTTGCAATGGCTGGAGCAAAACGTGTAACGACCCGAGCCTGCAGACCCGACCCGTTACACAATTACCATGCACTTGGCCCAATGAATACAAATATCTTGTGTCCACTTGGCTTACCACAGGCCCACCCAAAAATCCATAGACGTATTGGTATTCATTGGTAAGTGGTGCTACTTTAAGTACCACTCCAACTTTACTTTTCCCACCGATGTGGGATACTACAAAACGAGACTCGTTGTAACAAGTTGGAGAAGCTTGATGATATGGCAATGTGACTCCTGGTACATTCATCACCCTCTCTCTCAACTCCTGTAACTGCATGTTCACTGAATTTCCTGCATCATAGTTAGCAGCAACATGACAAGCATTAAAATCAAATTGAGTGTTAGCACTCCCTGTTGGTCCTGATGTGGGTGTCGCAAATGCTGCTGAGGAAGTAAGGATGCTTTCAGGATTAGTGACCACACTATCTGTATGGATTGTACTGTTCATTGGTATGAACCCCGCTCTGTCAGTCAGCACTCCTGAGTCCCTATCAAAGCTAAGAATTCTTAGTCGAAATGGTGAGAACATGTTTGACCCCAGGTTAGGGTTAGCAGCTTGAAAAGCACTAGGGGATGCGTGTTGGCGTGATCCAGACGAACCAGCTTGAATAGTTGTGACATCCTGTTGCAACCTGGTGACAGTGTTCATTATCATTGTAGAAGTGTCATTTTGCACCATTATCTGTTGCCTCGGCTGATTCATCATATTGGTAAGGTTGGTAGCAATATCCAAAGGGACCTCATGCGTAGTTCCAGCAGACGCTCCAGCCTGTACCTAGGTTGAACCTGATGTGGTAGCAGCGCTTGCATTCTGAGTGGTGGTAGGAGCTCCAGAGGTGTTTGGGATCGATTCAATCCTTGCCCCTCCTCCGACTGAGGTTGCAGTGCTAATTACTCCGGTAGTCTGGCGACTCATCTTGAATCTCTAAAAGACTAAAAGACCAAAGTTCCCACAGACGGCGCCAAATTGTTTTGGTAAAATTTCTGCAATTCAACTAAGGATAATGAAATTGGGAATAATGGAATAAAGTACTTTGAAACTCAAGATGAATGGACACGGTATTTTAACGAGGAAAGCCCTTGAACAACTTGTTCGTCGGCATAAAACCTCAACTATGGAATGTTAATAAACTCAATGGAAGTACAATGAATGTATTGTAAAGAGAGTAAGTACTATTGGCGCGAAGAGTGTGTGCTAATACAAGTGTTGAACTCCCTTTAAATACCGAGAAGAAATGAAAAACAAACTAGCTAATCTACCCCTACAATCTCGGAAGTTGGTTGAAGTGATAAGTTCATCTATTAAACTTGTGTTGAAGATAAATGACTCATGCTCTTGACTTGGTCTTGGAGTCTTCAACGTGTGTTGGTAAGTGCCACGTGCGCTTTGAATTAGTGTTCCACGATCTGGTAATGTTTCCTGAAAAATAGGGTTATTTATAACAGCCTGCAAGATGTAAATCAGCCAGGTTGCAGAATCAGGTTGTAGGAGCAAGTTGTATCTTTAAGATGTAGAACAGTTGATTTTTCACCCCCAAACACATACTATTTAATCTCCATCCACATCCCGACATAAAAACTGTTGTTTCGCTAAGTAACTACTCTACCTCCTCAGTACGTTTTGCTAAGTAACTACTCTACCTCCTCAGTACAAAATACACGTTAATATTTGATACATTGTTCACTAATCTCTAGTAATGATGTTTTTCTTAAAACATGTTAAAATTGCAAACGGTTATTTTGGACCGGAGGGCGTGCATTACTATGATGCATTTCATATTGTTAAAAGTAAATAAAACAATGAGAATTAAACACCAAAAAAGCTTACACTACTACAACAAACACAAGTTAACCCATTATGTACATACATACAATATGCAATCAAATACAAAGTCGCAGGCCTTGATATAGACGTGTTACAACCATACACAACTTATCTGACGCGTCTGATGTTGTTTTAATTGTCAGATCCAACCAATAGTAATTGCTTGGAGGATCTTCAATTCATCAGTGTTTACTACTTGATGAAACCGAAATAACAATCATGTCAGCCACCTGTATTGGCAGAGTCGTCTGCTGTTGAAGTTTCATTTTGACTGGAACGAGACTCTTCAGGTAAAACTACTTCCCCAGAATCTGGATCGGGGAAAATTTGGGTTTGAAGAGATGAATCAAAGTTATTCACATGAAGCCAAGTCAATTCCCACAAGCTGTCTCCTCCAAGTGCACTCCTTTGCACAAGCACTCCTTTCGCCTTCATTACAAGCAACGTGTTCTTGAGAAGTTCGGGTACTAGTTCCTGAAGCTTCTCGCTTCTCTTTCCCCTCACTTTGGCCTTAAAAAACTTTTCCATCCGACTCAAAACCCCCAACCACAGTTTACAGAATGTTGTCAGTTGTGAGAGCTCGGGAAGTAACTGTAAAAACACTTTTGATAGGAGCTTCAAGGCAAGAACAAGCGTACCTTCCATGTTTCTGAAGTCCTTTTGAGAGTGACCTTGGGAAATTTCAAGTAAATCGTCTACAACTGTGAAAATGACCAAATCGAAACATTGTAACCACAGGGCATGCTGAATTTGGACCTCGTCTACTCCAGTCAAACATGTCTGTAATGCCAAAAGAGCATGGTTCCGAACTTCTTCTCTCTGGTCTAAACATACTTTTCTAAGTCCCTGCACAAGTCTGAGCCACATCTCTCCTATATCTTGACATGTTTTTGCAGCCTCTGCCTCTCCCATGCCTTCCTTAGCCTCTAAAGCCCACTGTCTTAGACAACTTACTGAACCTGACATGAGATCGAGGGAACGTACGGACCGGTCAGCCTGCCCGACCCGTGACTCAGCAAACTGCCTAGCTGCATCCACACAAAGAACAAAATTGGCTGGCAATAAATGAGCTCCATCAGCCATGATGAACAACAACGCGTCAAATCCGGCCTCAGAAGCTTCCGGATGTCTAGCCGTGATAGAAAGTAAGGACGTAATTGTCCTCCATCCCATTTGGGATCGGATGTGAGAGGCATTGGCTTTCACAAGGCGAGTCACCTCTTGTGTTATTTGCTCACAGTAAGCATCAGCTACACGGGCATCAAGTTTCAGAACAAGCTGAAGTGACCGCAAAAGTTCCTCTGCCAGGTTCTCTTTATAGGGAAGGAGTCGCTGACAGATTCTCAGTAGTCCAAACACAGCCTTCTCAACAAGGGCACAGGGCATTACAGTTGACTGAACAATGTTAGATATGTGTTCATAAACTCCCTGCCAGAGAATTACAATCCTGTCCCTATTGTTCAGCGTAATTGCAATCAGCAACTCTAAGCAGAAAACTGCAGTGTCTTCATCCTCAGGAGAACTGTTTCCCTTTTGAGGTCGCCCTGCAGCCCAAATGAGCGCTCGGGCAAGGTGAAGTAAAGACTCCGCTTGTAGAAACTTGCTCTCGGTAAAGATACTATCGATGTGGCACTTTTGAATTGTCTGAAGAGTGCGTTGATGAGCAGCAAGTTGTTGTTCAGTGGGTTGCAACCTGGGTTCCTCCGTGTCAAGGGATAAGAGCTGACTGAACCGACCCATTAGACCAGAAGATCTCCTCGGAGTACCAACAGATGGTATCTGAGCAGAAGATAGAGAATTTGTTAGAGGCTTTCCTTGACCAGGTTCAGGCGAAAGCTCAGAGTCATCAGCTGCATCACTGGCTACTCGCGCAGGAAGAAGGCCAAGCTTGTGCAATTTTAAGATGCAATCCAGGATATTCCTCCAGCCCGCACGGATGAAATCACCATACCTACATTGAATTTCATCATTCTGCTAAGTACTAACATTTAAAGGGTGCCAATAGAGATATATAGGAAAGATGAAATACAAAAATACCTATTTGCAATGGTAAACACTGTTATAGTTGCCATTCTAGCTTTTGCATCATCACCAAAGGCCAGGACAGGTTCCTCAGCAGATGAGGGGTTCAAGAGGGTTGTGAACCGGCATAGAGACACAACTAGATCATCCAACACGTCTTCAAGATGATGGCAAGCAGAAATCTTGGCTACAGCTAAGAATCCATCAATGCATGTTTGGAAGACATCTTCAACCTCTGCATGATCAAATACCACAGAGATGGCAGCGATTGTAGGGCCAGACATTACTGCAAACATGTCACGATCAAGGTGGGCTCTGGAGTCTGACACGATGAATGGCGCAGATTTCTTGGATTTGTGCATCAAATCAATCCAACGGCTTGGTGTCATTTCAGGGATCCCAGCACCTTGGTCAGGCATTGTACGTATCTCATTTTTGCAGATTGCATCGTAAAGCTCTGATAAGAATTCTCGAGGTAGATCACTACCTCCATTTATGTGTCGATTGTTTCTTATAAAGTCCTCCTCAGTCATTTTCTTCTTTACTTGTACATTATGCTGATCTGTGTTGAGCATAATCAGTGAATATGACAGCAAGAGGGCAGCATCCTTATTAGCTAAAATCAGAGGTGATTGCTCATAGTATCTTTCTGAGAATGCCTCGAGCACTCTCTGTATCTTTTGTGATTCTCCTGGCAACCTAAAAGTCTCCAAAAACAGCCGCAATGCAGTATCCAGGTTCATGTCTTGGAAATCAAATGTCCAAGCAAATTCATGAAGAACCTGAACGCAAAAATCATCATGATTTCCCAAGAAATCGCCAACAAGATTTTTATCTAACCCAGCTGTATACCTAAAAAAGCACGCCACGCTCTGAGGGTCGAGTTTATCAGGCAAGAGATGTGTTCCCTGTAGAAACTCTAGCCCTTTCTTAGGATCTCGGTTGAAATGATCAGCGCCAATCATCAGCCTTCTTTTGATGTACTTTCTTCTGCGCACAAAAGGAACCCAATGATCTGGATCACTATAATTGTCACACTTCACCATCCAGAAAGGGGTATACCCTTCGAGATGTACCGGGCCTAATTCAGAGCTAACTGATTCATTGCTGATCCTCTCCGCCATCCCCTGAATTACAGCAATCAAACCTTCTAAGGCAAGTATATGCATTGCCGATAAAGGTGCATTCACTGGAAATGCACTTTTTGACAATAAATTAGCAAGCTCTTCAAACACATTAGTGCAAGTTATGTCACAGTCCAGGTTAGCATACATCTCCACCATGAAGGATTTCTGCCTGCAAAAGTCAACAAGAGCCTCCATAGCAACCTCCTGTTGCTGGTATGAAGCCCCATAACGGCTTTGTGCGAGCCTCAAAATCACACAAGAAAAGAAAGCTTCAAGCTGCAGTTTCAGTTCAGTACGCAGATGATGATATAGATTTAAAACAATACTGCATATCATTGAAAGAATAAGTGGGCTCGCAGACAAGCCAAACTGCATCAGATTCCTGAACAGCTCGTCCTGCACCAAACTCAATAATCTAGGGTGCCGGCGTATTGAGGGACCGCCTAATTCAATTGCCGAATTGATCAAACCCAGAGCAAAAAGAGGCACATCCTCGTCAAAAGCAATAGTATTTGCTCTTGGACCCATTGTCATGTGTTCAACAACATTCAATAAAGAGCAGAGAAAATGAAATATCTCAACCATGCATGGCACACCGTATGGCTCCGTCATCAAATGCAAATCATATGAAGCAGCATCCTTCCCATCACCAGGAACTACAATGTTTTCATCCATTGCAGGGACAAGTCCAGTGGAAGCATTGGAAGCAAAACTTGTTGAGGATGCCTGACCATCATGTTCGGAATTGCCATTGCCATTTTCTAAAGGCTTGGCCCCAAATGTATAATCAGCCTGAAGACCACTGACCTGCACAAGAGAAAAAGTCTTCACACACATTTTTAAAAGTTAAGGCTGATTCCCTAATACAGACTACCACTCCATATAGAAATGTACACACGATATACAAGCCAAAGATCATAACAGGAAGATTGGTTTCTATATCTACAATGAGAAACTATACGCAAAATGTAACAATACTCCTCCTGGGGTACTGTAATGAATCAGCATAATAATAAGAGCTCAAATTATTTTCACTCAAGTATAAGCATTCCTGCCTCCACCCACTACTCTCACCCTCACTCCTTGAAAGTTGAAACAAGTAAAGGTTGAGAAAGAAAATATGTGTAATTCCAGAGAGCTGCACAATAGTAAAGTGGTCGACCGTCGCCCAGGATCAAAATCAATATGATAAAAGTCAATAATTGTTCTTGCCTTCAACCACCATTCGTAGTCTTAGAAGTGCAGCAACTTTTATTGAAAAATTAGGTTGACAAGTTTAAATGCATTTGCCAAAGAGGTCTTATCTCAAGCGGCATCCGGTATCCCTTTCTATATGAAAGGTCAATGGTTCAATCCCCACCAAAAAGCACTTTCAATGCATTCTTGTAATAGCTTAAGTCATTCATTAATAATCAAACAAAGTTTAAATGCATTTTACGAAGAGTATGATGTCTCATAGATACAGATTTACCGAAAAGTCTTCTGCAATGAACTAACAACCACAGCTCTAGTACATGGCCCAAAAACCAATTAATATCCTTCGCCTATATGAAGAAGAGGAGCCTTAGCGCAATGGTTGGAGTTGCTGCCATGTGACTTGAATATCACAGGTTCGAGCCGCGGAAGTAGAGTCTTACATTTAATGAAATGGAAGATTCTACATTAAGCCCATGCGGACCTGGCCCTGTTGGGAGTGGAGTCATAAAACAATAAGGAGAAAAGGAGTCTAAATTCGTTGAGGAGTTTGGATTGAGATCAAGTTGTTAAACAAGGAGGAAAAGGAACAAAAATCAGCCAACAGGAGGTGTGCTACCGCAGAAGCTGAAGGTGTGCTACCACACACTCAATCAGAGAGTTTCAGGCCTTTCTTGGATGGGGGTGTGCTACCGCACAGCCTGGAGGTGTGCTACCTAGGCCGGGCCGAAACTGTGAATTCGGGATTTTGATTCCTATTTCAACAAGATTTCTTCTAAGGATGGATTTAGGGCTTCCTTGTACAACTCTATAAACACAGCCACGACCTAGAACACATTGTAGCATCATATTGATTGAATATTTAGTATATTCCTGGCTTGGCATTGCCCCCGGACGTAGTTCATGTGTTGAAAGAACATGGTAAGCAATTTCTTGTGTTCATGTGTGTTCTCTCATATTTTATGTTGGTGGATGTGAGTGTTCTTAATCTTGATTGCAAAGCGGTACCACTAAATTCTCAACAACTGGTATCAAGAACTTTTTGGTTAGAGGATTCGACGTTTCATTAGATGATCTTTGAATCCCGTTCTTGGGGACTATGTGCAGCGATTAAGATGGGTAAGAACGCAATAGAGAAATTCAATGGTGTGAAATTCACATTTTGGAGGACAAGGATTAAATATTACCTTTATTGTAAGGATCTTCACAAACTCTTGGGCGAGAAACCTGCAGACATGACAAAGGGGGATTGGGAGACGATGGGTCGAAAGGTGTTAGGTGCGGTAAAGAGTGCCATAACCGACGATATCATACAAAACGTGATGGAGGCCAAGACAACGGTGGGGATGCTAGAGATGTTGTCAGACATGTATGAGAAGCCGTCGAACATCAACAAGGTGCATCTAATGAAGCGGTTCGTGAATACGAAGATGTCAGAACGATAAACATCAGCGAGTCATATCAGCAATTTCAAAGGTATGGTGGACCAATTGAAAAGTGTCGTTATCACTTTCTCTGATGAAGTGAGGGCTTGTTTGTTACTAAATTCGCTACCTAACAGTTGGGAGACACCTGTCACGGCGCTAAGTGCGTTGACAAACAAGGCACCTTTAGTATATGTGAAAGTCAGAGATCTCATTCTTGCAGAGGAGTTGCAAAAAAAAAAAAAAAAAAAGAGAAGGGAGGAGAGACTTAGGGCCTTTCACTCAGGGTGGAGAGAGGTGGGGGAAGAAGAGGACCGAGATCTAAGAAAGGGAAGGATAATTCGGTCAAGTGCTACAACTGTGGCGCGAAGGATCGTATTAGTTATGAATACCCGGAGAAGGAAGGTGACGGTCATGTAAACGCAACGGAGGAAGACGGTGATGTATTAATCATAGGGGAGGACAGTCGGGTGAGGTTTGGGTGTAGGATTCGAGATCTTCGTTTCATGCTAGTGGAGACGCGAAGGCAATGAAGCAATATACACCGGACGATTTTGGGGTTGTCTATCTTGGTGATAATCAACCATTGAAGATCGTAGAGTGTGGAGATGTGATGATGAAGACATCAAGTGGGGCTGTTTCACAATTTCATGATGTGAGGCACGTTCCGAAATTGAGGAGGATGTTGATTTCTGTTGGACAGTTAGATAATGAAGGGTATGAAGTAGCCTTCAATGGTGGGTCATGTAGTAGCTCTTGGGAGGAAGGAAAAGATTTTGTACACTACCCTGCAACAACATTATTCGCTCTGGTGGGAGCAAGAGGCTCATCGACAGGCTTGTTGGTGGGAAAGTGAGAGCCATCAACAAACGGCGTGTTAGGGGGAAGAGTGACTCAGAGTTGATCAACGCGGTGTGTAAGTCAAGTGGCCCTAAAAGAGAGCGAGAAAAGACCATGAATAGCCAACGCAAGAGATAAGGTGTGTCCGAGTTTTATGGGGGAGCATTGCGAGGAAAGTGGGTCTAGAGGGAGAAGGCGAAATTAGACTTGCAGAGAGAAATCAAAGGAGAAGTTGGTTTGGGGAGGCAAGAGGAATCTAACACAGAGAGGTTGAAGCGTCGCTTGGCTTCAACTCGCCTTAGCACTTGAGCGAGGAGGCTCGGCAATGCGAAGTCAGTATGGGAGTAAAAATGTGTTCAAAGGAGGTTCACTCCATGGTGGGAGGACGGTTGTTTCTATGATTATGGTTTTAGTCTCCAGGTGGGAGATTGTGGGGAGTGGAGTCCTAAATCAATAAGGAGAAAAGGAGTCTAAATTCGTTGAGGAGTTTGGGTTGAGATCAAGTTGTTAAACAAGGAAGAAAAGGAACGAAAATCGGCCACCAGGATGTGATGTGCTACCGCACAAGCTGAAGGTGTGCAAAACCGCACACACAATCAAAGAGAGTTTCACTCCTTTCTTGGATGGGGGTGTGCTACCGCACACCTGGCCCGGACCGAAACTGTTTCGAGATTTTGTTTCCTAGTTCAACGAGATCTTTTCTATGGATGGATTTAGGGCTTCCTTGTACAACTATATAAACATAGCCACGTCCTAAAACACATTGTAGCATCATATTGATTGAATATTTAGTATATTCCTAGCTTGGCATTGCCCCCGGACATAGTTCATGTGTTGAACGAACCGGGTAAACGATTTCTTGTGTTTGTGTGTTTTCTTTCTCATATTTTTTGTTTGTGGGTGTGAGTGTTCTTAGTCTTGATTGCAATGGGGTACCACTAAATTCCCAACAACCCCTTCGCTGGACCCCATACATAGTGGTAGGTCTTGTATCACCAGGTTGCCCTTTTTTATCCCTTCCCTATATGAAAGAAGGCCCCCACCGGGGGTGTGCCAGATTTTGTGGGGGTGTGCCAGATTTTATTTATTTATTTTCAATTAGTTTGTAAGGGAGTTCAAGTTTCATGAGAAAAAGTAGTCTTGAAAGAAGAACTGCAAAAGCAATCTACATCCTTCTCAAATAGATGAGATTACGGAAGAGCTCAAGCAAAACTTGAATAATATTTTCATAAAACTTGCTCATATTTAAGACTAGTCTTGCTCAGGTCCAACAACACTACTTGCATTATTCCTAATAAATATAGACATCCCAACAACTTTACAGATAATATTAACAATTCTTTCAATACGAAATTTTGGAGCATTCAAAAATAATGTGAATCACGGTATATTTTAGCTAAGTTCTAAGATGATAGTAAACTAAGTCATCTTGCTAGCTTCTTCAAATATGGACAAGAAAGTTCAAAGTAATACATCTCAAAACCTTCCCTCAAGTACTAGACCCACCAACTGAAGAAATAAAAGGGAAATCAAAGGAGAGATGCTAGTTTAAGTTTTAAGATGATAGTAAATTAAGTTGTCTTGCAAACTTCTTCACTTATGGACAAGAAATTTCAAAGTAATGCATCCCATAACCTTCCCTCAAATGCCATAAGCACCAACTGGAGAAACAAAATAAAAATAAAATGATGAAAGTGTGTATGCTTACCTCCTGTTTGCTTCCCTTAACCATTGAACGTTCTGTATTGTCAACATCACGAAGATGCGAGAAAATGCACCTCACTAATTCATGCATTGTGTGGCGAGCTATCCGCTGCAGCAACTCACCTTTCGTTCCTGCTTGGTGCACTACACGAAAACATGTGTTCACAATAGTGCAAACATGCTGATTGCTCAACATAACTGACGCTTTACTTTTCATGCAAGCCAGAAGAACCTGAAGTATCTTCATGAGAACTACTTCTTCTGATGCTGGATCAGTAACCTCAAATCTGCAGCTAGTCACAGCATCAACAACCAAGTGCATGGCCTCTTCAACATTAATAGTGTTCAAATCAAACACGTTAAGAGTTATAATTTTATAAAGAGATGACAAAGCAACACCAGTGATTGGTGCACCAGTTTCATCTGATCGGATAACATCTAAAAAAGGCTGGAGATACACAGCAGGATTGATGGTATGCCACTGATGCTGCCATGAAAATATTTGCCGCCTTAATGCTTTTAATGACTGAATGAGTGAGTGCTCTAGCTGATCGTCACCCGACATGTAACGGCCCCCCCATCTGACATTCCTCCTCATAACTGCCAGCACAGCCCCAATTTCGGAATTAATCATACATCCCAAAGCAGCTTGATCTCTATCAGAAAAGGTAGTTTCACAATCTTCCGGTTCCTCTTCAATTGCCTTGATTCCAGGTTGAAGCTTTAGTCTACCCATCTTGAAGTCACTGTTTTACCTCAGAGCCAAAGTTCAGTCAGACAGTAATGGCAGCAGAGATGAAAACTGAATCTGAATGTCACACAAAAGAACCTGCGAACCGAATCAATATCAAAGGAAATCTCAACAAGACAAGAGAACCTTAAATGTAACATATGCAAGGAACATTACAGATTCAGAATCAATCACATGCAGGCTAAGTGAGCGTAAGATAGACAAGGCGTACAAGGATTAAAATCACTACTTAGTGGAGGAGTGAGTAAACAAAAGCTGAAATAATCAACTCCATTAAAGACATGAACCATAAGAGATCAAAATGCCTGCCGGCAGACTTATCTGAACCCACAACATGGTTGACCACCCTTCATATGTAAATATAGACCTGCCTTATCTAGGCAAAGCCCACCCTCATCTCTTCTTCTGAGATTACTACAATGCACGTCTGATAGCCAGTGACTTTATAGATTTGCAAAGAAATTCAGGAGCATGTGAACTATAAACCTCTAATTCGACTAGGAAAAACACGATACTCAAAAGCCATGCAAGATAACTTAAAGAAAGAATAGTTGGCTTCTGTAGCAACAGAACAATGTGGTCATAGTGACAAATTTCATATGAGCCAGTAGACTTTTTCTCATACAAGTAGTGCTCCTGTGCCACAGACCCACGGCTTATAGGCATCCCAGTTTAAGTTTGCCCAATTCATATTATCTTGCTCTAAAGCTTCAACACACTCATTAGGGTATCACTTAAAATTACTTTTGAGGATGTGGTATCACAGTTTATGATCTTAAAAGGTTGAACACTAGAAAAACGAAGTTATTTAATTACACATACCAAAGTATTTAATGATATGAAATTATATTTTTAACTTCAGGATATCCACAGACATAAAAAAGTTAAGTAACATTGACATTAAATGAATGTAAATGAATATAGAAATCAACCACTGCACACTAATATAAGGCTCTAGCATAGACGTCTCAACCAGATATAAACTTTATTGAGATTAAGTAAAATATTGAGTTTCGTTTCAGAAACATCCTTCAACGAGTCTCATCTTTTACCCCACAATGATCTTCTTCCTGATACAAAGTAGTTCAAATTATCAAGGACAGAAAGTAATTTTTCCCCTCAGAACAACGTTGAATCAGGGTTATTCAGTTAGATACAGCTTCACAGAACTTGTAGTCTTGTATTAACTGAACACTCTTTTAAAGCATTAAATTATAACAAACCCTTGTGCAGTAAGAAGAAATGGAACAAGAGAAAGATGCACTCATGTTTTTAAAAGAAATCTCTCTTTTCTTCTCTTTCTTACGTGAACTATTTGGCATCCACAAAAAGCAAAATCCATCTAATGTTTCCAGTTTGATGGATGGGTAAAAATTAAGAACTCAACAACTACATCATCACATGTGGTGCAGGACACTAACAGCTCTACACAACAATAACAGAAGTCGGAAGCTAACCCTACCAGCCAAAATTTATAAAGAAAACCTCCATTATCGTGCAAGTATTCAAGAACACAAGAAAATTTACAGATTAACAAGAAAATTTTAAACACATGAAATTATGTCCCGTCTGAAGTCTTGCTAACTATATTCCTTCAATCACACTATATCCGGCAATGAACGGTGAATCCCATTACTATCTGTGCTATTTTCCAAATCAGCCATTAAAGATCATTAAGTAATGTGATTGACTTAACTGCAAAAGTAAATCTATTCTCAAATATCAAGTGATCTTGGTGCTGAAATAATGAACACTCAAGAATAATCATCTCATTTATTGGGCCGAACAGAATGAACCCTTAATGCTTAACATTGTCAGAGCAAATTACCCACCATTATTTTACGTAAGGCACCCTGAAATCCTTACGTAAAATATAAAACACGAGTCTGCTTATTTAGCTCGGTTTGCTGCAGGCATTCTCAAAATTCAAACAGATCCCACATTTAGGAATGGTTTTAATAGGATTAATTGCCCTTTTATCATTTCAACCCATTTGATTTTAGAAATAAACTACAGCTGGACTCCCTGTCAAAATTGCCATTTGCTAGATTATAACCGGCACTTATATTATCAAACTCTACAATCCTCAAAATGAACAAACAAGAGAAGCTCTAAAATGATAACCGGAGAACAATTGATGGTACCCAAGCTCAATGCACAAATTGTGACAAATTCACAGTTGAGATCTAACATTTTGACAAGTAAATTAGTTAAAACAACATCATTAATGAGATCTACACTTAAACATTAACATTACCAGTAACAAACAAGTTGCTAATTAATAGAAACTGCAATTCAGCTACTAAATAACTAAATGTTTGAAGTAATTACAAATATAAATTAATTAAGTGCTATAATTGAAAATGCCCATACATAATCACTCGATTAACATTGACATTAACGTTATAATTTAGAAGGAGGATGAGATTACGGCTACTCAGTTGGACTTCAGGTTCCAGCACCGATCCGCAGAGGTGAACAGTATCAATTGATGAGGTTGATAGTGTGATAGACTAGGTTATGATAACGAGGAAATGACGGGTCCTCCGGTCAAATCACAGTAAAGAAGTAAGCTGGAAATGGAGAAGTAAAGAAGCAGAAAATACCTGCTCCGATGCCTTCGCCGATCGCCGGCAGCCTTGATCTTCAAACGGACTTGGGTATTCGACCACGAAAACTCTGTCGTCGTCCTCTCTCCCTCTCTAAGTCTGTGCGTTTATGTTCTATAACGAGATTGTTAGTTTTTCTTTTTTTTTCTTTTTTTTTTTTTTTTTTTTATCACAAAATGGGGAAAAACTTAGTGTAAAACGTGTTTTTAAATTGAGTGAAGGCAAACTTGTAAATATTAGTAGAACGCATAAAAACGCCCGGCTCATTAACCGTAAACCGGTTAATGAAGGAACAACCGGTTCAAAATAACCCAAAACTTTGTTTGTATGCCTTGTCTTCAATTTTTATGCCTTGTCTTTCATGTTTTTATGCCTTCTCATTCATTTTTGATTGCCTTGCCTAAATCGTTGCCTTGCTTTTGTTTGTCTGCCATGGCCTTGATCAAATGTCTGCCTCCCCATTCATTTTTATGCCTTCCCATTCATTTAAATATGCCTGTTATCAATTTGATTTATGTCTTCCCATTGTTTGTATGCCTTTGTCTATGTATTTTTTATCCCTTCTCATTCATTTTAATATGCCTTCTCATTCATTTTTGTATGTCTTGCCTAAGTTGTTTGTCTTCTCATTCATTTTAATATGCATGTTGTAATTGTTAGTTATGCCTGCTTTTATGTTTTGCCTTGCCTTTGTTTGTCTACATTGTACTTGATGAATGATTGCTTTGTCTTTCATTTTTTATGCCTTCTCATTTATTTGTATATGCCTGTTATTGATTTAATTTATGTCTTGCCTAAGTTATTGTCTTGCCTTTGTTTGTCTGCCTTGGCCTTGATCAAATGTCTGCATTTATTTAATTTTATATGCCTGGTGATCGATTAATCCATTAAAAGTTGGTCTAAGTGACTCAATTGATGAAACAAGCATAAAATTTTCTAGATTTTCTTCCATATGAGCGACGACGTCTGGATCTACCGGCCAATATAATAAGCCCGGTCTATAATGAGCGGAGTCGTTTTTATGTAGGAACACGTTCTACACTAACGGGTGTAGAACGCGTTCTACATAAGAACGACTCAAGTCAAAAATAGAAGATGCAAGCAAAAATGCAGAGCAAGTAAATATGCCACCTAGATCCTCTTCTTCACAATTTTTTTGCTTTTCTGTGGAATTGCTTAGCACCAATATTTTGATTATAAAATGATGGGTTAATGACAATTTAGACCCTTAAATGATATATCACCCTTCCAAACGAACCCTGATGTTTTTTTCGCCAGATCAGACCTTGATGTGAAAAATAGTGACCAGTTAAGGCCTTTTTGACGGATTTTGTTAAAAAAAAAAGTCAGTTAAGTACCATGTACATGGCACATGATCAACAAAATGGATGGATTTGTAATTGATATTAACTAGTAAGGGCTTTAATGAAAATTTTGAAACTTAAAAGTTAAAACAAACTAATATCAACATCAGGCCTTTTTTTTAAAAAAAAAAAAAAAAAAAAAAAACCCTTTTTAACAAAATAGATCATTTTCATCTAAAAAAACTAATATAATTAAAATATTTTTTGAAACATGAATATCTTATTTAAAAGCATTAATGTACTAAAATATAAACTAATATTTCAATTTTTTGAAGCAACATTTTTAATATATTAAAATTAAAAAATAAATAAAAATATTATTACTTTATTAAGTATTCCCTTCATTTTAAAATAAATATTAAAAAAACTATTTTGTTTTTTTATCACACTACATTTAAAAAAAAATTGTAGATTCATTAGAGTGGGTCTTGTGAAAAACGCGTTTTTCCTTAAAGATAGGAAAAACGTGTTTTTTAAAAACGCTGCTGTCTGTTTTAAAAACAGGCGGTGGCATTCTAGTAAATAACTGGCAACCATCGGATATGCCAGTGTTAACATTACAAATTGCTAGGCATTTGAACTGGCGTGTATCAACGTTGTCATTGGCACTTTTTATAAGTGCCAGTGTTAGTGTTAAAAAGTGTCAGTCTTGTACACTGACACTTATAAACAATACTTTTAACCTGGTTTCTCAGTTATGTAATTGTAATATTCATTTCACAGTTATTTAAACAGTAGTTTTAACATGGTTTCTCAGTTATATAACTGTAATATTCATTTCTCAATTAACACTGGCACTTTTTAAACTTAACGCTGACACTTTTTTAACTTAACACTAGCACTTTTTAAAACACACCCTGACACTTTTTTTTACATAAACTGAGACTTTTTTTTTTACATATACTGGCACTTTTTATCCCCAAATCCAAGATTGTTCTTACACTTTTTTATTCCCAAATCAAAATTACTTCAAAAATATGCCCCAATTTCAGATCCTTTTGTTACTACTGCTCAATGTGGTTAGGGTTCTTACCTGGGTTGGAAATTTGAGTAAATTGAGCATGAGATCCCCTCTTTATTGTCGTTGGCCTTCTCTGGTTTCCCTTTTCAAGGCTAGGGCATCACTGCTGATCATTCAGAAGTTAATTTGGAGACTAATTTGATGGTGAACGGCCGAAAATTGGGATTAAATCCCGCTGCTATGATGTTTAAGTCGAGTAGCGCCGGAGAAAGAAGCGATCGGAGCTTGGGATGGCCGGAGAAGACGATCGGAGCTTGGGATGGCCGGATTTCAGATGGGAACTTGTCGGCGGTGCAAGAAGAAGCACGCAGAGAAGAAGGCGCAGTCGCGAGAAGAAAGGGGTAGAGCGTCGACGCCAACAGCAAAAACCCGTTTTTCCTATTGTTTAGGAAAAACGCGTTTTTTTACTAGATTTTCACCATTCATTATGATGGGACGAAAGGGAGTATTATATTAACAAACAACAAAAACAAAAAAAGTAAGCCACGCAAAAAAAAATAAAAAAAATAGAGAAACGAGAAGAAACGAAAAAACAAGGAAACTTGATTTCAAAAAAGGGAGTTTTTTTTTTCTTTTTTTTTTAAGAATGAATTTCAGTATTCTGCTTCCTCCTGATTTTACCCTTGCCAGGGTACTTCTTTTTACCAATCTGAATCCTATTTTCATCTTTTCCCCATAAGCTTCAAGGACTTTGAACTTTGATTGCCTTCATCCATCTCGACGTCCTTATCGGTGTTAGTGATAATTGAGGAAGAGGAGGCGACATCCATAATAGCGTCGGCGTTGTTGGTGGTGGTGGAACGAACGGGTAGCTTAGGGGCGGCGAGAGCGGCTTCGAGAATGGCTTGCTTGGCAGCTTCTTTCTCCCTCTTACATCTAAGCGATTTCGCCATCTCGCTCTCCGATCAAAGTCCGATGTGTCTCGAGGGAAGAATCGTTATTTGTTGAGAGGGGTTTTTCACACTCTCTTGCAGTTGTTAGGAGTATTACATTAACAACTTGAGTTCAACACCTCCGTCTCTCTTCTTCATTGCTCTCAAAATGCACAACCTTCTTCAATCTCCCTCTGCAAATTTGATTTCAAACTATGCTCATGGTGATCCTTCATTTTGGGTTTGATTTGATTCCGGTGAAAGTAATGGGATTTGTAGGTTTATTCTTTGAATTTCTTTTTCTCTTTCTAGCCCAAGCCATAACCCATAAATTTCTATAATTTTTTTAGTTTCTTTTTTCAATTTGAGATGAACACCTAGCTTTGCAATTGAATTATTTGCTAAATTGATGGGGTTTGTAGTTTTATTTGTTAATTAGAATTAATTTATTGTTTGGATTTAGAAAAAATGAAGTGAAATGAATGAATTGGGTGTTTACTTAAGTTTCAAATTTTTCACTAAAGCCTTTAATAGTTAATACTACCTCCGTCCTAAAATACATGTAGTTTAAGGGGTCGAAATTTATCCCAAAATGTTTGTAGTTTTACTTTTATCTAGACATCTTTGACATTGTTTGTCAAATATACCCTTATTTATGAGGGTAGTTGTCATTGTAAAAGCATTTAATTATCTTGGTACTTGAAATATTTCAAGGGTAATTTAGTCTATTAGACATGCATTAATTGTTTTTTTTAATTTGTGTGAAAATCCTAGAACTACAAGTATTTTGGGACGGATGGAGTATTAATTACAAATCCATCCATTTTGTCGATCACGTGCCATGCACATGGTACTTAACTGACTTTTCTAACAAAATCCGTCAAAAAGGCTTTAACTGGTGACTATTTTTCACATCAAGGTCTGATCTGGCGAAAAAAAACATCAGGGTTCGTTTGGGAGGGTGGTATATCACTTTAGGGTCTTAACTGTCATTAACCCTAAAATGTTTCATATTTAAATGGGTTAATGACAATTTAGACCCTAAAGTGATATACCACCCTTCCAAACAGACCCTGATGTTTTTTGTTCGCCAGATCAGACCTTGATGTGAAAAATACTCGCCAAATAGGGTCTTTTGACGGAATTCGTTAAAAACTTAGTTAAAAAGTATGTGCCATGCACATGACTAACAGAATTGGTTAGTTTTAAGTTGAAATTTCTTTCAAAGGAGTTAAATGACATATTTGAAAACTGAGGAGAGAGTTTGACAAAGAAAAACTCAAATAATTTTTTTATCAATATTTTGTATTAAATTTTGAGAGAGGGAAGTATATGAAAAAAAAAAGTAACTTAACAAAAAAAGGCGTTTAAAAAAAGGGTTAATGACAATTTAGGGCCTGAACTCCAGGGGGTGCGTCTAAATGGGGCCTGGGTTTTTTTTTCCGCTGGATCAGGGCTCAATATCTTAATTTTTCGGCAGTTAAGGGCTTTTTGATGGAAATCACTAGAAAAGTCAGTTAAGTGCCATATGCCGAGCATGTGATCGTCAAAATGGATGGGTTTGTAATGATATTAGTTAGTAAGGGTTTTAGTGAAATTTTTGAAACTTAGAAATAAATATTTTTTTCTAAATAATCAAGTATATAATAAAATAAGTAATTATCATATATAAAATAAATTTATTAAAAAATCAAAATTATTAAATAAATTAATCTAATAGCTATATTAAATATAAAAAGGATTTAGATTATTTTCTAAATAATAAAATAAAAATAAAAAAAATTATAAATAAATTTAAATTTTATTCTATGAACATAATAAATTAATTTTTACATTCCCAAAATTTAAAACAACATAAAGTAATTATAACTATTTACAATGGAAAGCTTTTATTACTTTTTTATTAGTAGGACTCACTCGAAATAGGACATCGCAAAATGTAAAGCTTTTATTATTTTTTTCTTAGTAGGACCCACTTGTCATACTCACAACTTCTTTTCATTTATTATTCCCCCACCCACTTTCTCTCTCCTTCATACTCACAACACCTACTTTTCAAACAACTTTTTATAATAAAAGATTATTATTCCTTAATCCCCGTGTCGGACCAAGAATCCTATTTCGGATGGGACGGAGGGAGTATTATAGATACTTAATATTATTATACAACATTTAAAAAAATAGACTTATTAAAATATAAAAAAAATCCACATTCTTATTTAAAAGGATTAACTACAATTTTTTTGAAGGATAAATTTAATTATTTTAAAAAATGTCAAACTATATTTTAAATAAAAACTAATTCATACACATAAATTGTACGAGTAAAAAAAATCCCAAAAATTAAAAAATAAAATAAAAAAGCCCCAACCATATTCATGGTTTCAATTGCTTCCTTTGGAATAGACGGATCTTGAGTTTTCAAGAATTGCTCAATCCTCAATCCAAACATTGTTGTCTCAACTTAAGATAAGGTAAATGGAGCTAAAACCCTAAGGGAAGTTTACAAGCTCCAGCAAGGTGGGTATACTGCGTGAGTACCGTACAAATGTTGTGGGATGTCCAGAGAAAGGAGGTTGTTTGCAATGACAGATATGATACAATTAGGGTCTGAACCATTTGGCTAGCAATCCAGATTTGGACTTTTCCACTACTTTGCTCAAGAAATAGATAGATGAATGGAATCGAGCCCGGCAGAAGATAGGTCAGATCGGCGTATGGTGAGTAGACAAATCGAAAACACGGGACGGTGAAGTGGGATGTACGGTGCCGGAGAAGATGGGTAAGATCCGAGGACGGCAGAAGAGTGGAAGGTTGAATCTGGTCGGCCGGAAAAGATGGGTAAGATCGGAGGACGGTGCCGAAGAAGATGGGTCAGACAGAGAGGCGTGGGTTTGATCTTAATATGGGGGGTTAGGGTTGGGATTATTATTTGAAGAAGAAAGAGATTTTTTAATTTACTCCTCTCCTCCCCTCATTTCTACACTTTTACATTTGACCCCCTAAAACATGAAGTCAATTTCGAATGAACTGATATGTTGATCACGTGTCATGCACATGGCACTTAACTGACTTTTCTAACGATTTCTGTCAAAAAGCCCTTAACTGGCGAAAATTTCACATTTGAAGCCCTGATCTAGCGAGAAAAAAAACCGATGCCCCTTTTAGACGCACCCCCTGGAGTTCAGGCCCTAAATTGTCATTAACCCAGAAAAAGAAACCTCCCCTTCTTCCAGATTCATCCCCACCCCTACCTCTCGTACACCTTCTTCATCAACACAGACATGTTCACTACCCCTCTCTTTCCCAACCACCATTGCCATCACATTCATTAAACTTCCTTAGTGCCAGAAACTTTAGCCTCGTGGAACCGGCGCATTAGAGCCGGCAATACATATGAATTTTCAGGGTGGAAGTTGTCATTGGGACAGTATAAATTAGTAGGCATTGCAGAATTTGCATTCCAATTGTACGAAGAGTGGGGATATACACACCCACTAATTTGGTAAGAACACCCACATTAGTTAGATCACCCACTGTTTGAAATTATAAAAGATAAAATTTCATTACTACACCCACCTACTTGCCAATTATACCCATAATCAATTAAAGTGATCACAAAATGAATTCATCTCCAGACTAATGCTCACTTACTGTCATCTGATATAATTGGGCAATTATTATTTATCATCAAGGAAAATGAACTTTTTTCTGAAAACTCCATTGCCAATGAGGATGAGGAAGGAGGGACAGGGAGTGTCAGCAAAACACATCTTATGAAATACCATACATGTTCAAGTTCTTATGTCCCAACTATGGGGCTCGATTCAATAGGTTTACAAGATGACATCTTTGCTAAAGCTTCAGTTCATCTTCTGTTAGCAGAGGTTTAAATACTGATTTGTGATTTCTAATTACTGTATCAGGATGACTGATCTGAAACCAAAACTGGTATTTTTTTAGAAGACGTGAAACCAGTTAGTGTGGACATGTTTTTTTTATCTCTTTCGTTGTCTCGCAGCCATGATCGAGGCATGTGTAAGCATAAGAAGGTTTCGGAAGGTGGATTATACAAGTGTTGAAACACATACATACTGATTTTAACATCAGATCTTTTTGTGTTCGTGCAAGTATTTATGCGATGCATTGATTATCATAAAGCAAATAACCAATTATCTGTCATATTTTGCCCAAAATCAAAGTGAAATTCAAAATTATATTGTTCTTGTTGAATCCATGGAAATACTAAAATGAAACTCTCATTGGCACCCTACTAACTGTAAGTCTTCAACCGAAAAAAAGTGGGGCAATCCAAATCAGGATTGACTTTTTTCATTCACAAAGGGACTGATTATTTCCGTTCTAGTGAACAAAGGGTCAGAACATCTTCTTTTCCTCCTTCACTGATCTTAGGTTGAGTGATAAATGATTCATCTTTTTTTTTTCTTAAGAAAGTGAATGATTCATCATTTTAAAATTAAGGATTAACATTAATATATGTGGGTGTTGTAATAAATGTGGAATTATAGTTATAATATATAGGGATGAGGATGTCTTTATGTAGATGGCATTTATAGTAATTAAAAAACAGTGGGTGTTTTTACTAAATTGGTGGGTGTGTATATCCCCACTCTTGTACGAATTCGATACACTTGGCACATTTTAATGTCGGCAATTTGGCAATGACATAACATTCGTTAGTGGGCTTCAACGAACCCGTTAACAAAGTTGATTCCGGTATGGGTTGGAGAGCGAATTTGGGTTAAATGCAGTAGGTTTCGAAGAGGAGCTTTTTAACGCCCAACGATAATAGTAGTCGATGATGTTGGTCTGGATTGGATTGGGAGGTTGACAGAGATGTAGTCGGCGGGATATGTGTTATCGGCGTGGATAGCGCCGACTTTGGCGGCGGACTGGGGATTTTCTGAGGCGAAGAAGGTCTTGATGGAGGATTGATTGGTGCGATCTAGTTCGGCGGGAGAACGAAGGACGAGGTCGGTGAATCCGACTAGTCCACGGTGGCCGGCGACGAAGACCTTCGCGGTTTGTTCAAATTGGAAGGCTAAAGTTGATCTTCAAATTATCTGACGAGACATGGAGAAAGTGGTGGTGGTGGGTGTAGGGGTGGCGGAGAAGAAGGCAGAAGATGGGGATTAATTTTTTTTTTACCCATCCCTCATTTTGAAAATCTTTCATTTAACCCCTTAATAGCAAATAACATTAAAAAAAAAAAAAAAAAAAAAAAACTCATTCAATCCGTTAGTCATGTGCATGGCACATGCTTTTAACTGAGTTTTTAACGAATTCTGTCAAAAAGGCCCTATCTGGCGAGTATTTTTCACATCAAGGTCTGATCTGACAAAAAAAACATCAGGGTTTGTTTGGAATGGTGGTATATCACTTTAGGGTCTAAATTATCATTAACTCTATTTAAATTCAATAATTGAATGTACTCGTCAATAAATTGACTGACCATAACCTTGGCCCTTCATTCAGTTGGGAATGGATAATCATGCTTGAATCTGTAGTTTCATCTTATGGATTTTAAAGTCATAAATGAGTTTGATGGGTGTGAAGAGTCAGAGAGAGGTATGAGGGAGACGATGAGAGTGGAATATGTCTACTGTGAAGAAAGGGGAGGGTATGAAAGAGAAAAATATATACATTACATAAATAGTCACATCTTTGCAGTAATATAAGTAGTTGTTTCTAATGGAGTAATGCTGATTTAAAGTTTACAATGCAAAATACTTACATTTATATGAATTCAGTTCTTGTCTACTAGCGCATTTAATTTATACAATTATAATTTAACGACTCATAATTTGGATGAATTATCAATGTTACAGAAGATTTCAACTTCAATTTTATGAGAAGATTTCAACTTCAATTTTATGAGGTTTGATTGGTAAAATAGTCCTACACTATATGTATTTCACATTGCAAACTTTTAAAAGTTGTTGCACCAGACAAACAGATAATAAGAGTTGAGACTCTGTATAATAGAAAATAAATGGTGTTAAACCTAAAAGGGTAAAGATGTAATTGCGAATAATATTCAAATTTTAAATTAGCGACAAATTTACAGAAAAACTTTCGTTTTAAAACTCTTCGTTTTTAGAATGGCGCATCAGAGGAGCTCTTAGTGGCAAAGATGCATATATATTCATGTTATCCACTTCCTAAACATTTAGTTTTGCATGTAGAAAATGACTAGTAAATTTTTTTAGAGAGTTATTTTAAAAAAGGGTTAATTGCAATTTAGACCCTGAAAGTATGTTACCACCTTTCCAATCAAGCCCTGACTGTTTTTTTTCATCAATTTCAACCTTGGGGTAATTCATTTTCGCCAGTTAGGGCCTTTTTGACGGAATCTGTTAAAAATCTTGTTAAATCAACACGTGCCAAGCACGTGATTAACAGATTGACTAATTTGAATTATGATTAAGTTAGAAGGGGTTATAAATGACATCTTCAAAAAACAAGGGATGGAAAAATAAAGAAAAAAGAACTATATCCCACCTTCTTCCTCCTCCATCACACACACACACACACACACACACACACTCTCTCTCTCTCTCTCTCACACACACGCACACACACGTTTTGAAGCTTAACGTCGCAGTGAACAAACCCAATTCTATGAATAGACAAAAGCCCTTTAAGAATAGACTTTGTGTATCTCCTGACGTCAAATTCCGGCAGCCCACAGTAGCCGGATTTCTTAACCTTCTCTGCCAAAGCACCGCCGGGAGCGTACTCCAACAAAACATTATAAAACTTCTCGCCATTCTCAAAACTAAAATCGTCGCCGTAACAATTAATCACTTCTGAGCAATCACTAAGCTTTTCCAAAATCAACTTCTCGTTCTTGAGTGAAGCAGAGCGAGCAGCGCCGCAAGACTTGATCGCCATCAATGGCGGAAATTGAGATTTCTGGTTGATGGGTTTTGCTAAACTGACAGTAGCAAAGCTTCCATGACCGATTTTATCGCCGCGAACCCACTCCATGGATGCAATTTGAGGTTACAAATTTTCTTTATCAAATTTTCGCTCCTTGAAAAAACAAGAACAGGGGTAGACGCCTTTTATATAGGGGAGGGGTCAACACTTGAGGTTGTTAATGAACCGAGTGATATTTATTTTATTTTTAAATCAAAAAAATAAAAAATAAAGGGGCACGTGATAATTAAGGTTATTTCCCGGGAAATTGGCTGCAATCTCGGGGATGATGGCCGTCGTTCGCCGGGACGATAGCCAGTGATCTGTCTGAGTTAGAGAGAGAGAGGAGAGGAGAGAAAGGAGAGAGAGAGAGAGAGAGAGAGAGTGTGTGTGTGTGTGTGTGTGCGCGTGTGTGTGTGCGAGTGTGTGTGTTTGTGACGGAGGAGGAAGAAGGTGGGATATAGTTTTTTTTTCCATCCCTTGTTTTTTGAAAATGTCATTTATAACCCCTTCAAACTTAATCGCAATTCAAATTAGTCAATATGTTAATCACGTGCTTGGCACATGTTGATTTAACAAGATTTTTAACAGATTCCGCCAACCCTAACTGGCAAAAATGAATTACCCCAAGGTTGAAATTGATGAAAAAAGACAGTCAGGGCTCGATTGGAAGGGTGGTAACATACTTCAGGGTCTAAATTGCAATTAACCCTTAAAAAAAGACATTCATTTTTGAGGAAAAAAATTCTTGAAAATGAATACTCATTTAGGAACAGCAAGAGTAACACAGAAAACGGCAGTGAAAGAAACAAAACCTTGTACTACCACCTGGAAAACACAACAGCATCGGCATCATAGCCGACCTCCATCATCTTTCTCATCAACAAAGAAGTCCTTTCTCGAGCTCTTGATGATCCTCTCACAGAAAGATCAGCTAACACAGACGTAAAGTCGGGCAGCCTCAAAGCATCCCTGACGCACCCTTCACTTTCATCAAACAACCGAAGAAGCAACTCCAAAGCCCCTTCCTTGCTCAACATACACCTCTCTTTCAACACCTCCACCATTATCCTCACAATCCCCTCCGTCTTTCTCAATGTGCTTAAACCTTCATCAAACCTAGCAACAAGACAGAGTATAGCAAGGGACGTACCTGCTAAATCTTCACAATCATTGTCCATCACTATTTTCAAGAGTACCCGAATCGCCCCTGACCGGACAGCCAACGTGCAGTTTCCATGGAACTGCACAAGCTCAGATAGACAACTTAAGAGATGATGTTCAGCAGCAGCAGGTCTGAATGGGTCAGATACTACTTTCACTAGAGTCTGAATAGTATTAGCAACCCCAAACATGGCCTTGTTTTTGTCTAGCATAGCCAGGCTGCATATCAGGGAAGCAGCCAATGTGATTGATTCTGGGGTGGTACGAGATAGGAGGATTAGATTGAGGGTTTGGATTGTTTCTATGGTGGCTAGAGATAGTTTAAGATTCGGGTTTAGAGAAAGGTTGAAGAGGATGGACACAGAGAGAGTTTGGAGTGTGGGAGAAGAAGACTTGAGCAGGGTGACAAGAAAAGGGATTGTTCCGTCTGTCTGTGCAACTAAATTTCTGTTCAGGGGACTCACCTTTGTGATGGAAACTAAGGTTAGAAGAGCCTTGTGTTTAGCTTCATGGGAATCAGATCGGGCTTGTGAAAGACACTCGAAAATGGTGTCACGGAGCTTAACTGCTGCCATTACTAGGTCAGCTATGTGTATTGTATTACAGGGAGCAGCACTGCTAACGTGCTAAAAGAAGTAGAGGTGACGGACGACATATTCTCCACCAAGAAAGCTATACAAGGCCAGATCAAGTATTTTGACAATTCCTATGTTCAATTGCATTGTGCAGTCCACCAATTTTTGGAATATATACAGACTGGTAATGTTTAATAGAACAATAATATGACCACAAAGTAATCAACAAGACAACTACTCCAGCTTGAAGACTCCAACTTCAAACATATTTAAAGGCCCCTTTCTAAACAATAAACAAACTTGAAGGACTACTTACGACAAACTGTCATGGCCAAACAAAGTAGCAGCGAAAAAATGACATTCACCTTTATTTGTGCATCCCGCTTTCTGACACTGTAGGTTCATAGTTATGAAAATAAAAAGCCCAAAAAACATCGAATGAAAATAGAACAGGTTATATAATTTAGCTGACAAGATTATTATTTTTTGGTCTGTGAATCCAATCCTATAGTAGATTGATAAAACGAGACAAGTATATCAATGTAAAATGGGCAGGCAAATACAAGATAGAAACTTGCACATGAAAAATGAGTGGTTTGCTTTGAAGAGTCAAAATGTTCCCATCAATTATTAAGGCATAGAAAATCGTAGATGTCATGGATGAACATACAGAAATCAATGTCACCAACCTAACTAAAACGGTACTGTAGTCTCAAAAACAAATAATGACCAAAACTAGCAACTCCATATGCAGGGTTGAGACTGTAATGTATAACGAGCTTTCTTATTGTCAACTAAAGTTCATTCCTGGCTGATGCATGCATGTGAAATTAGTGGTGGTGATCATCTCCATGGCCGACCACTTCAAGCTGTAAAACATACAAAGTAAACTTAGGGATATGAGAGAGAGAAGAGAGAGAAGAGAGAGAAAGAGAAAGCTTGTGTTCATATAAATCAGGTGAGAGGGATGTCTCGGCCAACATAAATTCATGACGCCTCACCTTAAAGTACTGCGAACAGACTGGGCATTCGTGCGGCTTGCCTTTCTCCAGCCAGAACCACACAACATCATGCTCATCTTCTGAAAAACAGAAGTCAATGATACATCCTATTAGAATCAGGATTAGTAAAAAAAAAAAAAAAAACAGAATCAGAAAAAAGGTGAGTGAAAGTTAAACCTACAAATGATATTTACCTCCTTCGGCACCAGGACAGCCAATTATTCTTTTATCATAAACTGACTAAACAATGGCAGGTTCTTCCTGAGGTAGACAGAGGAGCAGAAACAACATTTATAAGTGCCTTGCTCAGCATAAAAACGAAAGGAGACATAAGTGCATAACTTTCATTCCAACTGTTAAGTTTAATGCCTTTGAAATTGGGGACGCCTAATTTAGTGGGTTAAATTAACAAGTTCATAATTCCAGGACAGAAGGAGTAAAAAAGTTTTTTGGCAAAGGCTTGAAGCTAGAGCCATAAAAACAGAAACTTTTGCCTTGCATTAAAGCCATAAAAACAGCGTGTACAGCAGTTGAAGCATACTCTTTTGTCCGCTATGCACAGATCATTAGGCGCGTGGGCCTAAGGGATTTTTCTCTTAGTTTTGTTTTGGCGATGTTGGCAGTAAGGAACTAGAGTCCTTATAAAGTTGCTTTTAAGGATTTTAGTTGGTCAATCAAAATAAAAGGAGACTCCTTTTTCGGTTCCGTACAGAGAATAGAATTAGGGGATTTAGTATATACGTATATTATACTCTCTCCGTCTTAATTCAGGTAGTTAGTCAGTTTTTTTGCTCAGTTTTTACACAGAACAGAGAGATCAATAATTCTAGATCTAGGGTTTGCACAGTCAGGAATTTTGTGATCAAAATTCGTGCAAAGTAGATTAGTGTGATCTTGTGTAATTGTTTCTCCAGTGATAATAATATTCTCTCCCCTCCCCGTGGACGTAGCCAAGTTGGTGAACCACGTAAATCTGTGTTCTTGTGATCGCTCTATTTTCTCATCAAGTCTAGTTCAATTGCTCTAACAAGTGGCACCAGAGCTTTGGTTCGTGGTTAGAGATTCAGGGATTCCGCTGCAGAGAACGAGAAGATGGGTCAAGGAGCAGATTCGATCGACAAGTTCAATGGGAAGAATAGTTTTTCTCTCTGGCAGATCAAGATGAAGGCTTTGTTGGTAGACAAAGATTTATGGGAACCGTTGGAGATTGCAATCAGGGATCGCAAGGATCCCAAGGGTAAGGCGATCACCACAGAAGAGTCAGAGAAGGACAAGCAGACAGCCGCGAAGGAGGCAGCAGCATTGAAGAAGTTAGATCAGAAGGCTCACGCCAAGATCATCAGACAGTTGGATGATGAGATCCTAACCAATGTTGCAGGAACAGAATCCGGAAGCGATCTTTGGTTAAAGTTGGAAGATATGTACATGACACGTTCATTGACCAACAAGTTATACCTGAAGAAGAAGCTGTATGATTGTCGTATGACAGAAGGTACGCCCATTAATGATCATCTTGATAGATTTACTTCTGCATTACTTGAACTGCGTAATATAGGAGTAGTTGTGGACGATGAGGATGCAGCCTTGCAGCTTTTAGTATCCTTACCTATGTCTTATGAACATTATGTCGATTCGTGCATAAATCGTAAGGATGATATCTCTCTAGAGGAAGTGAAAACTTCTCTCAAGACGAGGGAATTGCGCCGAAAGGCGAGTGGGAATGAGACAGGTACCCAGTCATCAGGTTTGGTTGCTAGCAGTAGTGGTGGTAACAAGGGTTCTAGTGGGAAGAAGAACAATAAAGGTAATTCTTCACACAAGAAGGGTCCGAAGCCTGGGGATATTTGTAATTTCTGCAAAGAGAAGGGGCATTGGAAATTCGATTGTCCCAGAAAGAAGCGAGGTGAGGCACCAGTCAGAGCAGAGGCCATGGTGGCCAAGGGTAGCGGTTCAGATGAGGATTATGCTCTAGTCACATCAGAATCAGCACGCGCATCTGATGCGTGGATTCTTGATTCAGGAGCTTCTTACCATATCAGTCCGAGGAGAGAATGGTTTACTGATTACAGGCAGGTGGATGGCGGTGATATAAGCATGGCCAACAGTGCAGTCTGCAAGGTTGTCGGTATTGGTTCGATCAAGATCAGGACTCATGATGGTAGGTTTGTCACTTTGAACGAGGTTCGACACGTTCCACTTATGACAAAGAATCTGATTTCTCTCAGTCAGTTAGACAGCAAAGGGTTCAGCTTCAAAGGTAAAGGTGGAGCAGTAAGTGTATGTAATGGTTCAGAAGTGGTTCTGAGAGGCCTTAAGCGGGGCTCCTTGTATTTCCTCCAAGGAAGGACGCTTACAGGGTCAGCTATGGTAGCATCATCAGAAGTGGACGAGGGAGATATGTCTAAGCTGTGGCACATCAGGCTCGGGCACATGAGCATTCGAGGGATGCAAGAGTTGGCCAAGAGGGATCTTCTATGTGGCCATAAGATCGATGATCTTAAATTTTGTGAGCATTGCGTGCTAGGGAAGATGAAGCGTAATAGTTTTCCCAAGGGCATACATAACACAAAAGGCGTTCTGGACTACATCCACGCAGATTGTTGGGGGCCTTCTCGTCAGGAATCTCTAAGGGGGCACAGGTATTTCTTGTCTATCGTTGATGACTATTCGAGGAGGACTTGGGTGATCATCATGAAGCACAAGAATGAGGCTCTAAGAAATTTCAAGGACTGGAAGACATTAGTGGAGAACCAGACAGGGAAGAAGATCAAGAAGCTCCGGACAGATAATGGTTTGGAGTTCTGCAGCACTGAGTTCGATTCGTTTTGCAGGGAGGTGGGGATTTCTAGACATCTCACCATCAGAGGCACGCCACAGCAGAATGGTGTAGCAGAGCGGATGAATCAGACATTGCTTGAGAGGGCGAGATGCATGCTCTCCAATGCAGGGTTGTCTAAGCGGTTCTGGGCAGAAGCGGTTAGTACAGCATGTTACTTGATTAATCGTGGACCTCACGCCGGTATTGGCCTCAGAGTTCCCCAAGAGGTATGGACCGGTAAACCTGTTGATTATTCTATTTTAAGAGCTTTTGGGTGTGCTGCTTATTATCATGTAGATGATGGGAAGTTAGAACCTAGAGCTAGAAAGGGAGTATTTATGGGGTATGGGGACGGTGTCAAGGGATACCGTATATGGTCTCCATCAGAAAATAGGGTAATTATCAGTAGGAACGTCGTTTTTGATGAGAATTCTGTTATTAACCCTATTATGAGATCTACGATTGTTTCGAGTGTTGGCGGTGTTGATAAACAGGTGGAGCAACAAGATACTGAAGAGTTAGTTGTCCCACAGTCAGATGTTGATCAGGATCCACCGACAGAAACAGAGACTGAAGCACCAGAAAGTTCAAGTTCAGTTCCTGAAGAACATGGGTTAGCACAAGGAAGGTCTAGAAGAGCTAATTTCGGGAAGCCTCCGGAGAGGTATGGATTTGAAGACATGGTGTCTTATGCACTGCAGGTTGCTGAGGAAGTGGAGACCGATCTTTCGGAACCTTCCACTTTCAAGGAAGCATTTACATGTTCAGAGTCATCTCAGTGGTATGCGGCTATGGGTGATGAGATGGAGTCTCTTCTCAAGAATCAGACTTGGTATTTGACCAAAAGGCCAGAAGGCAGAAAGATTGTGACTTGCAAGTGGATCTTCAAGAAAAAGGAAGGGATGTCACCGGCAGAAGGGATCAAGTATAAAGCTCGCGTTGTTGCAAGGGGTTTCACACAGAGAGAAGGGGTGGACTATAATGAGATATTCTCACCAGTGGTCAGACACACTTCGATCAGAGTGTTGTTAGCAATAGTAGCACAAAGGGATTTGGAGCTTGAGCAACTAGACGTCAAGACAGCTTTCTTGCATGGAGAGTTGGAGGAAGAGATATACATGACACAGCCGGAAGGATTCCAAGTTCCTGGTAAGGAAGATTATGTTTGTAGGTTGAAGAAATCCTTGTATGGACTTAAGCAGTCGCCTAGGCAGTGGTACAAAAGGTTTGACAGCTATATGACAGAGATCGGATACACGAGGAGCCCGTATGATTGTTGTGTGTATCACAATAAGTTGGTAGATGGGTCGTACATCTATTTGGTGCTCTATGTAGATGATATGTTGATAGCAGCAGTCAAGAAGTCAGAGATTCAGAAGCTGAAAGGCTTATTGTCCGCAGAGTTTGAGATGAAGGATTTGGGTAGCGCGAAGAAAATTCTGGGTATGGAGATTTATAGAGACAGAGCCAAACGAAAACTGTTCTTATCCCAGAAAGGTTACATCAAGAAAGTTTTAGAGAGGTTTGGTATGTCAACAGCTAAGGCTATAGATACTCCGAGTGCAGTGAATGCACGGTTGTCAGTCGCGTTTGGGCCCAAGTCGGTTGAGGAGAAAGAGTATATGGCTCGAGTACCCTATGCTAGTGCAGTTGGTAGTTTGATGTATGCTATGGTGTGCACTAGGCCGGATCTTGCACAGGCAGTTAGTGTTGTTAGTCGGTTCATGGGTAATCCGGGTAAGGAACATTGGCAGGCTGTGAAGCGGATCTTGAGGTATCTTAGAGGTACCAGTGATGTCGGTCTCATCTATGGAGGTGGAGCAGAGTGTGCAGTAGAGGGGTTCTCAGATTCGGACTATTCGGGTGATGTTGATACAAGAAGATCGATGACCGGATATGTATTCACGCTTGGTGGGTCAGTTGTCAGTTGGAAGGCTACATTGCAGGCGACAGTGACGTTGTCTACAACAGAAGCAGAATACATGACATTGACAGAGTCCGCTAAGGAAGGAATATGGTTGAAGGGATTGATCAGCGATCTTGGAATACATCAGGATCAGGCTATTATTTATTGCGATAGTTTGAGCGCGATTTGTTTGGCCAAGGATCAAGTTCATCATGAGAGGACCAAGCACATTGATGTCAGATATCATTTCCTAAGGGATGAGAAACGGGTAAAGGTGAAAAAGGTAGGGACGGCGGACAACCCTGCAGATATGTTCACAAAACTCGTGACTGGGAGCAAGTTCCAACATTGTTAGGACTTGCTTAATGTTCGCAGCTATTAGATAGCAGAAGAGGTGAGGGGGGAGGAAAGATTTGTTATTTGGGAGATTCAAAGTCAAGGTGGAGATTTGTTAAGTTTAATGCCTTTGAAATTGGGGACGCCTAATTTAGTGGGTTAAATTAACAAGTTCATAATTCCAGGACAGAAGGAGTAAAAAAGTTTTTTGGCAAAGGCTTGAAGCTAGAGCCATAAAAACAGAAACTTTTGCCTTGCATTAAAGCCATAAAAACAGCGTGTACAGCAGTTGAAGCATACTCTTTTGTCCGCTATGCACAGATCATTAGGCGCGTGGGCCTAAGGGATTTTTCTCTTAGTTTTGTTTTGGCGATGTTGGCAGTAAGGAACTAGAGTCCTTATAAAGTTGCTTTTAAGGATTTTAGTTGGTCAATCAAAATAAAAGGAGACTCCTTTTTCGGTTCCGTACAGAGAATAGAATTAGGGGATTTAGTATATACGTATATTATACTCTCTCCGTCTTAATTCAGGTAGTTAGTCAGTTTTTTTGCTCAGTTTTTACACAGAACAGAGAGATCAATAATTCTAGATCTAGGGTTTGCACAGTCAGGAATTTTGTGATCAAAATTCGTGCAAAGTAGATTAGTGTGATCTTGTGTAATTGTTTCTCCAGTGATAATAATATTCTCTCCCCTCCCCGTGGACGTAGCCAAGTTGGTGAACCACGTAAATCTGTGTTCTTGTGATCGCTCTATTTTCTCATCAAGTCTAGTTCAATTGCTCTAACACCAACTATTGAGGGTCATCAAATGGCTTTGATTGGCAAACGAAGGTAATAATGATGAATAGGTCAAACAGGTTAACAAACTATTATAAGGCTTAGCGTCTCACATCTTCGGACGTAGCAAGAATTTGTTATTAATAGTGTGATGATGAAGTTAACGTGAAAACCACTATACCAACTTAGCTACTAAGAACTTGTTCTTGAATACAGGGTCATACAAATCACACACCCTCGTCAACCAGCTTAGACAAAAATCTCAATGTCTGAAAGAAATCCCTTTCAACCTCATCCCCCCCCCCCCCTCCCTCCTTGGATAAAGAAGAGATCTCATCAATTCTTCTAATGTGGAGGTCACATTAAGTGGAACTTAAGAAGGAGACAAAAAGGGGCAACGAATGAACACTGGTTTATAACAGGATTGATGGGCCATCTTCTTCAAGGTTGAAAATGGAGCCTGAGAAACATATAAAATGCTGTATGCCCAGACGTAAGGTTGACTCTAGCACCAACCTATACGAGGTTATAAGAAGAGTTTTTGATTTCAAGAAGCAAAAGTTTACCTGACATCAGTCGTAGGATGGTCCAATGCACATGCCAAATAGTGTGAATCATGGAAGATGAGGGAATACACATAACACTTACAAGTGGTTGTCAGATTATTTTTCGTTAAATGTCGAGTCTACACTCTACCTGGATTGCTATCCACAGTGATGATAGGTAAAGTATCTTGGATAGCAAAGTTTAGCATTTCAGTAAGCTAAAATGTTCATGCATTACTTTCGAAGGATGATAGCTTTTCTTCTGAACTATAGAAGCCTATAAAAGCCTCAGAAGACTCATGGTAAGCACCCTGTTGACTCTCTAACCTGCCAGTACGAAGTCAAAGTTTTGTTTAGTATGTGATGAGTACTGCTGACCAATGAAAAGCCGGACCTAAGCCCATACTAAGATAGTAATAGATGCCAAACCGGTATGCAACAGCAGGTTTCACTAGCTTCCAAACTGACGGAGCAAATACTTAGGTGCCACATATGATCGGTAATACGTCACCCAGATAGTTTATAGCATCCATATTAAACATTTCGAAGAATGATAGGTTTTCTAGTAACTATAGAAGCCCAAAGTAACTCGTTAGCATCCTGTACATTCTAGCATTCTAGTACAAAGTCAAAGCCTTCATTAGCCTTTAAATATCGCCTTCACTTATGGTGATACAGGAGGTTCAACAGGCAAAAGGACATCTAATTTAATCCCTTAATGAAAAGTTAAATCATATCAAGTTACTAGAACTTGCACATGCTGTCATAACCAATATTGATATCCCTTATTAAGCTTCCCCCATCCTCAATTTTTTCAAATCTCCCGGTAAATCTTTTCTCTTCCCAACCACTCGTGTAGTTACATGTCCGCTCCCCCTCCTGTTTAATGTATGCACTAGATATATCATCTATTGCACCAGATCATAGTCCTGTTACCTATGCATGTATAAATATCAATAACTTTAACTTATTGCAAAATTGATAATATATACTCCCTCTGTCCCAAAACAACTTGCACAGTTTGACTAAAATTGGTCAAATTAGTAACACTTTGACTTCCACTTTGTAAAAGATTTGATGATTCAAATTAAAATCTAAAAATTGTTATCTATAATATTTTTGATGATGAGTTAAGAACAAATTTTAAATTTTTTATTAAGATCATCAATTTTTTATAAAGTCTTGGTCAAATTGCACTTAAGTTGACCATTTTGGTCAAAATGATGCAAGTTGTTTTGGGACGGAGGGAGTAATATATATATATATATATATATATATATATATATATATATATATATATATATAGGGTCGTGCTCCTGTGAAAACCTAAATATCGTGAGAACCGTGAGAACTTGGATACATTAGGTTTTCACCTAATGTATCCAATGGTTCAATTGGATACATTAGGTAAAAACTAATGTATCCAATGGTGGATACATTAGGTTCTTGCCTAATGTATCCAAGTTCTCACGGTTCTCACGATATTTAAGTTCTCATTTGAGCACCTACCTACATATATATATATATATATATATATATATGTAGGTGCTAAAATGAGAACCTAAATATCGTGATAACTTAATGTATCCAATGATGTATCTAAGTGCACATTGGATACATTAGTTTTTACCTAATGTATCCAAGTAATGTATCCAATGATGTATCCAAGTCAAGTAATGTATCCAAGTAAACCATTGGATACATTAGTTTTTTACCTAATGTATCCAAGTTCTCACGGTTCTCACAGGAGCACGACCCTATATATATATATATATATATATATATATATACAAGCCCAACAGAAATCGATTACATTCGGCCCAAATGTGTTACCCGTTTGCACAGAAGAAAGTAAAAGGTTTAGGCCCATTTTCGGGATGGACCTAACAGAAAAACAACAGTGTCTCCTTGACAATCTTTGGCATATACATACATTCCCAAATGAGTCCACAAAGAAAGTACAAATTCTAAATTCCTTAGGATTTTACTTCTTGGAAATAACTCGAAAAATGCCAGAAAACACAAATGTTCCGAAAAGATATTCACATTACATTATTTTTCGTGGCACAAAATTAGGTATTTTTAATAAATGGGAAACAGTCGTAAATCACATACAGTGCAAAGATCCGCTTTACAAAGGTTTTTATAGTTTCTCCGATGCCATGAACACGGCTAGGGGATACTTTGGGCTTGAAAACTTTTTTATAGAGCCGGAACAGGTCAAAACATTTTCAGATATCACAAAAGAAAGCCCAGAACAAATTATTCAGAAACAGGAGGAAATCATTGTAAATCTCCAAAAGCACATTTTTCAAAAGGGGAAAGAGGTGGTTCACAATGATATACACAGGGAACACAAGTAACACAGTTACAAAGAGAAAATGAAAAGTTAAAACAGGAAGTGGAAATCCTTCAAAATAAATTAAAAAGAACACAGGAGCCTATTTACAGGGACTACGACAGCTTTAAAGCACGCATTCTTGACATTCCATGGAGGCAGACTTTAAAACCAGTCCTGGAAAGGATTGAAGGCCTCAATGATATTATCTCCGAAAAAATTTGTACAGGCTTTCCTTTAATATTATACAAACTACAGCAAAAAATAGTTCAAATCGTTTTTAAAGAATTAAAATTCACAGGAGTAAAAGTGGTCGAAAGGGTAGACAATGAAGGGAAAGACACAGGGGTATTATTATTACAGATCGATCTCTTTAAAACAGACATGCCAGAAGAACTTATTACTCAGTTTTACCACTATGGTATGATTGATTACATTGAGTTCCGTTTCACACCCACCACCGAAAGAATTCTAAATACATTTGGAGAAAAGTTTACATTGGTAGCTGGCAACATTGCTACTCACTCCTATGAACAAAAAGCTGGATGTAAAATTTTTGCATCCTTCCCAGAAGCTGACAGTTACACATATAGACCTGCAAGAAAAAGAATATTCATCAGCACCAAATCCAAAGATCGAGCTCTGTTAACATCGGCGGTCAAAATTGAAGATCATATCGACTTCTCAAGTCTTTCTTGGCTTCATGAACAAGATGTCGACAAAATCACAGAATTCCATAACAGTTTCATAAAGAGGCATCAAAAAACCCCAGACATTCCCAGCCACTTTCCTTGCCAATTTTTCAAATTAATGGCAGAAGGACATTATGTCCAGATTTGGGCAAGGGATAATTGGAACATGCTTCTCCCATTCACGGGTGAAGGAGATACATTGAAAGAAAAATACATCAATGACACGGATGAAGAAAATACATGGCCATGCCCATGTGAACCATGGCCATGTGACGACATTATGCAAGATGCACAATCAGACGGAGACACAATCCCAACAATTGACAGCAATTATCGAGACTTCTAGAAAAGACAGCTGGATGAAGAAAAACGTAAGCAATGACATAGGGCGGCCGACAGACAGCATCAAACTTTTGAAATTATTGTTTTCTTTTTGAAATTTCAGCGAATAAGTTTACTTTTGCTTTTTGTAAAGTTTTGTCTTTAGCGAAAATTATTTTCGCCTTTCACTTTAGCTTTGTTGAAATTTGTAAAAGTTTAGATTCCTAGGTAAACCGGTAACCAATACCGGATAGATAGGTTTTCATTTCGAGGTTATTAAAACCTCATTTCGTTTCATTTGTAATCACGAGTTGAAAAAACGAGAGCAATTTTATAAGAAGCAATCTTTCTTAATGGCAGCTTAAAAACCCCTTCCGATTCCCCTAGTTATATTACTTAAATTCCTTCAAATCCTTCAGTACTTCATATTATAGCCCTATATATATATATAAAAAAAAAAAAGAGTATTTATCCGCTGTTTATAGAAGACCCTCTCCACCTCAAATTCCGCTCGCTGCAAACTAGATCGCTAAAATCTGCCCTATACCCCCTAAAGCTCGCTACAAACTGTAAGTAAAACTACCTTCCCTGTAAAATTTTTTCTTATTATGTTAAATTTTATCATGCTAAATATAAGTTTATGGTTAACAGAGATCGATAAAATCTGCCCTATACCCCCTATGGTTGATTCTAATTCTAAAAGACTAGAACAAGCTTGATAGGTGGCAGTGTGATGTAAGTCCACAATGAAATCAAGGACTCTTCTAGGTGAAGAAAAGGGATCAATTATGCTATGCTTATTATTTTTGGAGTTATTGGCCGGAAATTATTGGTCATTGTTAATTAAAAATTTATGTTCAAAAACTATTTTTAATAGTTAGATGTATATAGTCTGGAAACTCAGCACATGCCAGTACTCTTACCTTGATATTCAAACATCAGTAAGGGTGATATTCTGAATAGAATATTGGTTCGCAGAGATAACAAAGGCACGTATGTCTAATAATCTTTTAAATCAATTATTCTCTTAAATGTTTGTTTCATGTTTAATTATTGTTTAATATTTTCATTATAAGGGCTATATGACTACTTTTCGAAGGATTTTAGGATTAAGTAATTAACGAAGGGATAGGATTTTCCTTTTTACTATAATTGCGTCTCAGAATTCATCAATTAATACAATTGAACTTTTCAACTTGAACCTTGCAAACCAACGAACTTTAGCCAAATTAACCGAGAATTTAGATTACATCAAACACTTAAATAACCAAATCTTAGTAGAGTTAAGAGAAATTCATAAACAAATACCTACTAAACAGGATTTCCAACAGCTTAGTTATTTACTAGAAAGTTCGAAACCTCGACAGATCTTAGAAGCTAAAGAATTGTTACATAAAGTAGAAAAACAAGTTATTAATTTAGAAAACGTTATCACCACAGTAAAAGGAATAGTTGAAAGCTAAATCTGGAACAGTCAAGAGAATATTTACAGGCACTAACAGACGCCAAAAAATATAAAGCAGAAGAAAATAAAGAAGAAGTTACTGGTTTTACTACTTACACAGGAACAAGTAGAGCTGATAAAACATATCCTATTATATTTAATTTTATCATAAGTTTATTGTTACAAATTATTGACAAATTAAATAAAATATTAGACAGTATAAATAAACCACAATCGAGTACTCCGACTCTAGACAACGACTTAGATAAAATAATTAGTGGAATTAACAAACTAAGTCTAGGAGAAGAAGTTAAAATTAAAAGAAAACCTACACCATATTCACATTGGGTACCAAGAAGATGAGTAATCAGCAAAATAATAGTTTCTTAGGGAGAAGTCGAACATTACAAGAAGCTAGAAATTCAACTAGTAATATACAAGATGAAATCACATCGGAAGGCTTCCTCAATAGAATTATTAGAAGAGGATCAGGTTCTACTAGTAACCAACAAACAGTGCAATTAGAAGAAGAAATAAATCTAGATAGAAATATAGATTTATATAACCAACATCAATTAGATATATTGAATCCCAGGATATTATATCAAACAGGAATTTTAAATCTTAATACAGTTTTAATACGTAGCAGTAGAGAAGAAAGCCTTAGGGTAGTAGACAGAACTATCACAATAGATTTATTCTCACCAGAAACAATACAAAAAATTAAACAATCTGGAAAACATTTCGCACACATAGGATTAGTAGTAATTGGTATTAAAGCATTAGGAAGAAAAAATCTAGGAACAAAATTGTTAGCCTTATTATTAGATAAATCTTGGAAAACAGAGTTAAAAAAGGCTATTATTTCAGGAATGGAAATAGATTTAAGTCAAAATACAGCTTTATTTTATTGCACACCAGGAATATTAAAAGATATTAAAGATTTACAAAATATTAAAATTGCTCTTCAGACCAAGGGATACGAAAAATAAGAAGGAAATAATATTGTAATAAGCATCGGAACACTAGGAAAAGCTAGCAACAGGAGTGGTATGAAATACAAAGTAAACATAGATGGAATTGTGAATACAATAGCGTCGAAATCTATACAAATGATAGATCCAATTAAAATAAACCCAGAAGAATTAGCAGGACTAGAATGGTCTTTAGATGATTTAAAAGAACAAGATAACGAAATATTAGTTCCACGACAAACTTATATATATGAAGGAATAAATGGAGCACAAAGTTTAAGATTTATAAACTTTAAAAAAGAATCTTTTAATAAAGAAGAAGATGATACTGAAACAGAATGTAATTTCATGAATATAGAGTACGATAAAGAACCTATATATAATACAGATAGCGAAGAAAAGGAAATTATTATCGGATTCGATGAATTCGAAGAAGAAGAAAATGATTTCAGTATTATAGACTATTTAGACGAAGAACCTGTAACAGGATTTAAGATAGAAGAAACTAGTAAAACATTTGATGAAATAATAAACAAAAAATTTACTGAGTTAAACATTCAAGAAGAAGTAGACGATATGATAATAGAGTGTATTACAGAATTAGGATTAACATATGAAGATAGCTATAATAAGTTACAAGAAATATATAATTTACCATTAGTAGAAGATATACAACAAGGTAAAACAATGATCGCCGATTTCTATAAACAAGAAAAGGCTTTTATGGATCAAGACATGGCCTATGCTAGAAAAAGAGCTAAAATGGAATGGACAGAACCAGGAACAAATACAGAAGAGGTAATAGGAAGAGAAACATGGACCCCTCCGTCACAAAAATATACAGGAGAATCTAAATATATTAGTCAAGGCAATAGATTACCAATAGGAAATCTTTACAGTGGTAGTATGTTATTATTAGAAAAACAAAAACCACAACTTTGGGGCGATGAAATATTAGTATGGGAACAAATTGTAGTAAGATTATGGGAAACAAACAAACGAGATAGTATGGACATGTTTTCCTATTTAGAAACCACATTAGGCCCAATAGCATTAGGTATATGGCAAAGCAAAAAAGCCCAAGATCCAGATGAAATTAATAGACTAAAAGCTATAGGAGATAACCCATATAACTTTACAAGTCAAATAAGAACATTAATATTAGGAGTAGACCCAGCTAAAAACACTACTCTTATACAAGACACAGCTATTAGAAACTTAGAACAACTAAGTATAGCAGACATGAAATACATAAATGAATTCACACTAGATTTTACTAGATTATTATCACAAACAGGTCAAGCTATGGACGATGACCTATGTGACAAATAACCAGGGGATTTAGGAAGAAATATCCATGAATCATGGAAACAACAGTTTAGTGATAAAAAGAATTTAGGAATTGGACCGCGAATCACTTATACCTTTACTATACTAGAAGATAAATGTAAAGAAGTAACCTTACAGGAACAATTAAAAAAGAGTGCTTATGCTTTTTGTAAAACAGCTATATATACACCACAAGCATATGGTCAATATAGTAATAGTAGACCTACGAAGAAATATATAAGAAAAAGTACTACCTATAGAAAATAATATAAACCTTATACAGGCAATAAATATGTTAAAAAACCTCAAACTAGGAAATGCAGGTGTTTTATATGCGGAGATGAAAAACATTTAGCAAATAAATGTCCAAACAAAAATAACAACACAGAACGAAGCAACCTAGTAGAACAATTAGGTGAATACAAAATAGAACCCCTAGACATGACAAATTCAGACAATGAATCAGTTTATAGCATCTATAGTGATGATGAAAGTCAACTTACTAAAGTAACATACACTTATATGAATAAAGAAGAAGAATGTAAACATGAGTGGATAAATAGAAGAGGAAATAACTATATTAAATGCTTTAATTGTGGTTATTTTCCTAGTATTGAAAAAAGATCACAGTGTAATATATGTTTTAAGGAAATCTGTTATTTATGTCACGACCCGAAAAATAGACTCTATTTTATTGGTAATTAAATGATTTTTATTTAATTATTTGCTTATTTATTTATTTAGATTATTATTTATTTAAATAATTATGTGTGCAATTTATGTGTGATGATAAATTATGCCTAGCATTTTATTCGAGCTATTTGGGCTAGTGTGGAAGTGTTGAGTCTTAATAATTAGTGGGGAGTGTAGTGTTTGTGTGTAGTGTAGTGGAGGGGGGCCTAAGTGTAAATGTTTGAAATCATTCCCTACTCCCTCCCTACTCATCCCCTTCTCCCTCTTACACTCCATCTCCCTCACCCTACTCCCTCCCATTCCCAGCAAACTCACCATCTCTCTCCTCCATAGGGTAAGTTCTTCCTCCTTACTTCTCTCTTCATTTTCTCCATCTTTCTCTCATTATCATCCATTTCTTAAAACTTGAACGTTGTTTAGATCGTCGATAGGATCGTGTAGAGCCAAAAAGATTTGAATTCCGTCAACTTTGAGAAATCCGGGTAAGTTACTTTTCCCCCTATTTTATGCTAGAAATGCTACTCCATGTTTATTTGATGTTTTGAATGCCATTTATTGCATCTTGGGTTGATTTTGGAGTGATTTGCACTTTGTTCATTTTGGTGAAATTTTGGTATTTGAATCACCCTTGAGTGAGGTCCCTAGGTGATGTTGTTGGAGTTCTTTTTGCTCAAAATGGTGTAAGTACCTTAGTTCCCATCTTGGTAGTGTTAGAAATGGTAAGGATTTGGTTTGGATTGGTTTTGGGTTTGTTAATGGAGGGTACCCAGAAATTTGGCCGGAATTTGCCTTTCCGGGCCAGGAGGCGCGCGCATCCTCCTTTAGGAGGCGTGCGCACCCTTAGGCCATCTTTGAATCAAGACCTTCTGTCCTTAAGAGGCGCACGCACCCAATTATGTGAAGCGCGCGCACCCTCTCCTTCTCCCAACTTGAGTTTCCAACTGATCTAGGAGGCGCGCGCATCCCTCCCTTAGGAGGCGCGCGCACCCCCCCTCCCCTGTTATGCAATTTATTCCCCTTTTTGGTCCAACTTTCGAGAGTCACATTTTGTTCATCCGAACTCCATTTTAGGCGTACGAATTACCGTTTTAAAGCTCTCCTTAAGCCCTTCGATATGAGTAAGTGAATTAGGTAGAGTGCTCGATTTAATTGGATCCTTTGTGGTCAAATGTGATATGGGAATTGTGTTATCATTGTTAAGATTGTTGGAACACGTTAATTGTGTATCGTTGGTTCATTTCACTTTCTTGGTGACTAATTGGAAGGGTTCCCTACTTTGGAACCTTAAGTTGTTTATCTAAGCTAGTATTCATTACTTAGCATTTAATTGGAAGCCCAGCTGGCATTGTGTGTGTGTTTCGGGCGATGCGAAATGTTATGATGGCACAAGCCAAGTCCATTATGATGTTGACCATTGTTTTGCCCAATTATTACCCTCCTCCAGATTGGCCTTGGATGTGAGAAGAGCTAGCTCCTTTGTGTGCATTTTAGCTTTACTTGGAGCATGACTTTGTGGCATGTCTCCCGTCTCTTGTGACACTTCATTTGGTTATTGGTTCCGGTACCGGGGTTTTCTCTTCGGCTTTCATGCCATGATGAAGATGATGATTGGTTGATTATTGAAGCTGCGCAGCAATCCTTTATTTGGATGTTCCGGTTTGGAAAACCTTGGCTATATCCTTTGTTATGTGTTTATTTCCGCTGCTATCTGTTAAGTGATAAATGCTATGTGCTATATGATATTTCTTATTGCTTATTGTATATTGCATCACAGCATGTCATGTAGTTGCATTAGTAACTTATTGAGATTTATCTCACCCCCTTTTCTTTTATCTTTGTTTTTCCTTAACCCCCCCCCCCAGGTGCTAAGAATTAGTCTCGCTGATCACGAGAAAGAGGACGTCGAGTGTGGATCCGTTCTTTTGGGGAAGGTTATTATAGATTGGTTTACATTATGTAAATGTGTAACCATTTTGGGATAGTTGTACCAAACAATGACGTCACTAAGAATTGTGTATAGTTGTATTTTGTTGGCATGAACTTGTGGAAGTTTATGATAAGTTGTATTTGGTTTTTATCAAACTTGGTTTTGTAAAACTTTGGATCATCACCCTTTTTGGTATCAAATGAAATTTTAACTTCAGTATTTCTGAGTTTCGGTTTTAGAGTCGACGTCCAGATCGCGGTCCCGGGGCCCGCGGGGTCCGGGGTCGCGACAGTTGGTATCAGAGCTATGGCATTAGCTCTATGTATAAGTCTAGGTGGATTAGTATGACCTAGGTGGGTAGTAGTGTGCGGAGTGATTAACGGTTGATGTTTTATGCAGGTAATTGTTCTCAATGTCTGGAAGAAGAAATAGAGGAGGTACTAGTGGGGCACAGAATCAGAATGATACAAGGGAAGAAGCACGTGCCATGTTTCAAGGCATGTTTGAGGCGGCCATGAAGGCCATACATGATCAAGGTCCGAGGGTAGAGCAAGCACCACCTCGTTATGGATTGGAGCAATTTCTGAAGTTGAAACCGGTTGAATTCAATGGGGAGCCCGATGTAAGGAAGGCTGAGTTGTGGATTGAGTCTATGGAGAAGATTTATGATGTATTTGGGTGTTCGGATGAGGATAAGGTCCGGTTTGCTGCTTACAAGCTTGTGGGTGCCGCCGAGCACTGGTGGAAGGGCGTTAAAGCTACTTGGGATGATACTCGCACGGTGTATGCGTGGGAATTGTTCGTGCGCAAATTCAAGGAGCATTTCATTCCGGTTGTTGATCAAAACCGAAAGGAGATCGAGCTACTCAACCTGGAGCAAGGTGTGTTGTCTATAGCACATTACTCGGCTAAGTTCATAGAATTAGCCCGGTATTGCGACTACTTGGTGAGGACCGAGGAACAAAAGGCTATGAGATTTATTCGGGGATTGAAGACCTCCATCCGTACTCAACTCATTGCCCAACGGATTGTAACTTTCCAAGATGCGTTGGACCGAGCTTATTTGATAGAGCAAGATATTGGGGAACACAAAAGGAAAACCGAGATAGCTAACCCGAGTAAGCAAGGAGCGCAGAGCAAGTCACAACCGAGAATTGATAATCGAGGTAGCTTTGGGGGACAATCTCAGTTCCGAGGACAACCGACCCCAAGGAGCCCGGGCACCACTTCCGGGAACCAAGGGAGCCAAGTTAGGAGGCCTTGTTCGTATTGTCAAAAGGAAGGTCATTCTGAAGACCGTTGTTGGAAGAAGCAAGGAAGGTGCACCAATTGTGGTCAAATGGGGCATTTCGCAAGAGATTGTACTAGAGGCAAGGGACAAGCATCCGGGTCAGGAGTTGGTACTAATCAGGGACAGAAAAGGGATGTTACCGGGAAGCCCAAAGTTCAAGGGAAGGTTTATGCCATGAATCAACAACAAGCTACCGATGATCCGTCCGTTATTGGAGGTATTATTTCTGTGTCTAATGTGAGTGCACGAGCGTTAGTAGATCCAAGATCATCTCATTCATACATTTCTGTGCAATTTGCTTCCATGTTAAATGCTGCATTCGAGTCTTTACCGTACGTGCTAGAGGTGTCGACCCCTATAGGAGAATGCTTGACTTCTGATCGAGTCTTTCGTGCTTGTGATGTGGTTATTTGTGGTCGAGTCCTTTGTGCGGATTTGGTAGTTCTTCCTATCCAAGACTTTGATGTCATTTTGGGTATGGATTGGTTGAGCAAGTTTCATGCTTCTGTTGATTGCCGTAAGAAAACTGTTACTTTTTCTATCCCCGATGTGCCTAAATTTGTGTTTGAGGCTTGTCCTATGAATAGGAAGGTTCGCTTAATTTCTTTTATAAAAGCGAGAAAATTATTGGATAGTGGTTGTGAGGGGTATTTGGCTAGTGTTTTTGATACTAGGAAAGAATCCCCTAGTTTGGATAGTGTTCGGGTAGTTCGGGAATTTCCCGATGTTTTCTCTACCGAGTATGATATGCCTCCCGACCGTGAGATTGAGTTTTGTATAGACCTTTTGCCGGGTACGGCTCCGATTTCGAAAGCACCTTATAGGTTAGCTCCCGTAGAATTGAAGGAATTAAAGGTTCAGTTGCGAGAGTTGCTTGATCGAGGGTTTATCCGCCCTAGTGTTTCCCCGTGGGGAGCACCGGTTTTGTTCGTGCGGAAGAAAGACGGTTCCTTGAGATTGTGTATAGATTACCGGAAATTGAATCAGGTTACGGTGAAGAATAAGTATCCTCTACCGCATATTGATGATTTATTTGATCAGCTTCAAGGGTCCGTGGTTTTCTCTAAACTCGATTTGAGGAGTGGGTACCATCAGTTGAAGGTTAGATCGGAGGATATTTCGAAGACTGCTTTTCGCACTCGTTACGGTCATTATGAGTTCTTGGTTATGCCGTTTGGGTTGACGAACGCACCGGCCGTGTTTATGGATTTGATGAACCGAGTTTTCCATCCCTATCTTGATTCGTTCGTGGTGGTTTTCATCGACGACATACTTGTTTATTCGAAATCCCGAGAGGAGCACGAGCAACATTTGAGGACAGTTTTATCCGTTCTTGCGAGGGAGAAATTATTCGCGAAGTTCAGTAAATGCGAATTTTGGCTCGAGAAGGTGTCATTTCTGGGCCATGTGATTTCTAAAGACGGGATTTCTGTGGATCCTTCAAAGATGGAGGCAATAGCGGATTGGAAGAGACCCGAGTCAGTGACAGAGATTAGAAGCTTTCTTGGTTTAGCCGGGTATTACAGAAGGTTTATTGAAGGGTTTTCGAGGATTGCTACTCCGATGACTCAGTTGACCCGAAAGAACGTTCCGTTTGTGTGGACCGAGAAATGTGACAAGAGTTTCGAAGAATTGAAGAAGAGGTTGACTACCGCACCGATATTGACTTTGCCTAATGGGAGCGATGGGTTAGTGATTTATAGTGATGCTTCGAAAGAGGGTTTGGGTTGTGTGTTGATGCAGAATGGGAAAGTAATCGCGTATGCTTCGAGGAAGTTGACCCCTAGTGAACAGAATTACCCGACTCATGATATGGAGTTAGGGGCTATTGTACTTGCGTTGCACAAAGGGAAGCACTATCTTTATGGAGCGAAGTTTGAGATTTTTACGGATCACAAGAGTTTGAAGTACCTATTCTCTCAGAAGGAATTGAACAATAGACAGCGCCGATGGATGGAATTGTTGAAGGATTATGATTGCACGATTTCTTATCATCCGGGGAAGGCGAATGTGGTAGCCGATGCGATTAGTAGAAAGTCTTATGTGGCTTCGATGATGGTCCGTGAATGGAAAATGCTTGAGGATGTTCGAGATTGGTCTCCTCGTGAATCGAGACATGGGGCTATTTTTGCGAATATTAGGGTATCTCCGACCCTAGTTCAGAGGATAAAGGAAGCTCAGAAAGAAGATCCCGAGTTGGTGAAGATAATGGGTAAATTGAAGGAAAAGAATTTCGAGGATTTTTCTATTAGCTCGAGTGGAGTGTTGACTTTCCGTGGTCGTTTGTGTGTTCCGGATGTTGATGGAATTAAACAGAGAGTTCTTGATGAGGGTCATAAATCGAGGTATACTATTCATCCGGGTAGTACGAAGATGTATCAGGATTTGAAGCAACAATTTTGGTGGATTAATATGAAAAGGGAAATAGCGGAGTATGTATCGAGGTGTTTAACGTGTCAGCAGGTCAAAGCCGAGCATCAGAGACCCGCGGGATTACTTCAGCCGTTAGAGATTCCCGAGTGGAAATGGGAGCATGTGACTATGGATTTCGTTACGGGACTGCCTCGTACCCGTAGGAAGTATGACAGTGTTTGGGTAATAGTGGATAGATTGACCAAGAGTGCCCATTTTTTGCCTATTGACATCAGATATTCGATGGAGAAGCTTGCGACCCTTTATATCGATGAGATCGTTAGGCTGCATGGGGTTCCGGTTAGTATTGTGTCAGATCGAGACCCGAGGTTTACTTCTAGATTCTGGAAGGCGTTTCAGGAAGCTTTGGGTACAGATTTGCGATTCAGTACAGCTTTTCATCCCCAGACAGATGGTCAATCCGAGAGGACTATTCAGATTTTGGAGGATATGTTGCGAGCGTGTTCGATAGACCTTTCCGATTCTTGGGATTCGCATCTACCGTTAATGGAGTTCTCCTACAACAACAGTTATCAGGCTAGTATCGAGATGGCACCGTTTGAGGCCTTGTATGGAAGAAAGTGTAGGTCGCCTATTTGTTGGGATGAGGTCGGTGAATCGAAGATTGTGGGTATTGATTTGCTTCGGGATTCGGTTGAGAAAGTTAAAGTTATCCGGGATAGATTGAAGACAGCCCAGAGTCGACATAAGAGCTACGCAGATAACAGAAGGCGAGATCTTAGTTTTCAGACCAGTGATTTGGTGTTCTTGAAAGTATCGCCGAAGGTGGGTATTCGTAGATTTGGGAAGAAAGGCAAGTTGGCTCCAAGGTTTATAGGTCCGTTTGAGATTTTGGGAAAGGTTGGACTTCTCGCGTACCGTCTTGCGTTACCGTCATCTTTGGACCGGTTGCACAACGTCTTTCACGTTTCTATGCTTCGGAAGTATGTTCATGATCCGTCTCACGTGTTACCGAGGATACCGGAGGATATTGAGCCCGATATGACTTATGAGGAACGACCGGTTCGGATTCTTGATTCTAAAATTCAAGAGTTGAGGAGCAAGAGCATTGCGTTGGTTAGAGTCCTTTGGAGGAATCATAACATCGAGGAGTCGACTTGGGAGCTCCGAGATGAGATCGAGAGGAAATTTTCGTGGCTTTTTGTTTAAGGTAAGTCTCGTTAAAATTCGGGTCGAATTTTCTTTAAGGGGGAGTGAATGTCACGACCCGAAAAATAGACTCTATTTTATTGGTAATTAAATGATTTTTATTTAATTATTTGCTTATTTATTTATTTAGATTATTATTTATTTAAATAATTATGTGTGCAATTTATGTGTGATGATAAATTATGCCTAGCATTTTATTCGAGCTATTTGGGCTAGTGTGGAAGTGTTGAGTCTTAATAATTAGTGGGGAGTGTAGTGTTTGTGTGTAGTGTAGTGGAGGGGGGCCTAAGTGTAAATGTTTGAAATCATTCCCTACTCCCTCCCTACTCATCCCCTTCTCCCTCTTACACTCCATCTCCCTCACCCTACTCCCTCCCATTCCCAGCAAACTCACCATCTCTCTCCTCCATAGGGTAAGTTCTTCCTCCTTACTTCTCTCTTCATTTTCTCCATCTTCCTCTCATTATCATCCATTTCTTAAAACTTGAACGTTGTTTAGATCGTCGATAGGATCGTGTAGAGCCAAAAAGATTTGAATTCCGTCAACTTTGAGAAATCCGGGTAAGTTACTTTTCCCCCTATTTTATGCTAGAAATGCTACTCCATGTTTATTTGATGTTTTGAATGCCATTTATTGCATCTTGGGTTGATTTTGGAGTGATTTGCACTTTGTTCATTTTGGTGAAATTTTGGTATTTGAATCACCCTTGAGTGAGGTCCCTAGGTGATGTTGTTGGAGTTCTTTTTGCTCAAAATGGTGTAAGTACCTTAGTTCCCATCTTGGTAGTGTTATAAATGGTAAGGATTTGGTTTGGATTGGTTTTGGGTTTGTTAATGGAGGGTACCCAGAAATTTGGCCGGAATTTGCCTTTCCGGGCCAGGAGGCGCGCGCATCCTCCCTTAGGAGGCGTGCGCACCCTTAGGCCATCTTTGAATCAAGATCTTCTGTCCTTAAGAGGCGCACGCACCCAATTATGTGAAGCGCGCGCACCCTCTCCTTCTCCCAACTTGAGTTTCCAACTGATCTAGGAGGCGCGCGCATCCCTCCCTTAGGAGGCGCGCGCACCCCCCCTGTTATGCAATTTATTCCCCTTTTTGGTCCAACTTTCGAGAGTCACATTTTGTTCATCCGAACTCCGTTTTAGGCGTACGAATTACCGTTTTAAATCTCTCCTTAAGCCCTTCGATATGAGTAAGTGAATTAGGTAGAGTGCTCGATTTAATTGGATCCTTTGTGGTCAAATGTGATATGGGAATTGTGTTATCATTGTTAAGATTGTTGGAACACGTTGTTGGTTCATTTCACTTTCTTGGTGACTAATTGGAAGGGTTCCCTACTTTGGAACCTTAAGTTGTTTATCTAAGCTAGTATTCATTACTTAGCATTTAATTGGAAGCCCAGCTGGCATTGTGTGTGTGTTTCGGGCGATGCGAAATGTTATGATGGCACAAGCCAAGTCCATTATGATGTTGACCATTGTTTTGCCCAATTATTACCCTCCTCCAGATTGGCCTTGGATGTGAGAAGAGCTAGCTCCTTTGTGTGCATTTTAGCTTTACTTGGAGCATGACTTTGTGGCATGTCTCCCGTCCCTTGTGACACTTCATTTGGTTATTGGTTCCGGTACCGGGGTTTTCTCTTCGGCTTTCATGCCATGATGAAGATGATGATTGGTTGATTATTGAAGCTGCGCAGCAATCCTTTATTTGGATGTTCCGGTTTGGAAAACCTTGGCTATATCCTTTGTTATGTGTTTATTTCCGCTGCTATCTGTTAAGTGATAAATGCTATGTGCTATATGATATTTCTTATTGCTTATTGTATATTGCATCACAGCATGTCATGTAGTTGCATTAGTAACTTATTGAGATTTATCTCACCCCCTTTTTTTTATCTTTGTTTTTCCTTAACCCCCCCCAGGTGCTAAGGATTAGTCTCGCTGATCACGAGAAAGAGGACGTCGAGTGTGGATCCGTTCTTTTGGGGAAGGTTATTATAGGTTGGTTTACATTATGTAAATGTGTAACCATTTTGGGATAGTTGTACCAAACAATGACGTCACTAAGAATTGTGTATAGTTGTATTTTGTTGGCATGAACTTGTGGAAGTTTATGATAAGTTGTATTTGGTTTTTATCAAACTTGGTTTTGTAAAACTTTGGATCATCACCCTTTTTGGTATCAAATGAAATTTTAACTTCAGTATTTCTGAGTTTCGGTTTTAGAGTCGACGTCCAGATCGCGGTCCCGGGGCCCGCGGGGTCTGGGGTCGCGACAATTTATGCTTAAACACACTATATAAACAAAGCATGACAATAGATAACAAGTCCTTAGAAGGTACAAACTTAGAATTAATTATAGAAAAAGTAAGTAAAATTGAGATTTCAAACGAATTACATAATTTAAAAATCCTTGGAATTGAAAAAAGAATTTCGAATATAGAAAATGCCATATATAAAAACAAACAAAAGGTAGATGAATCTCTAACTCAGGAAGATCTAACTAATATGTCCACAGAACATACCTTAATACAAACCAAAAATATTACAAATATGATTAACTTACAATGTAGGTTATGGCTAGATAATCAAAAATATCTCGATTTAACTGCCCTCTTAGATACAGGAGCAACAAAAAGTGTGATATCACATAGTATGGTTCCAGCTCAGTTCAAAAAAGAATTATCCTATAAATTAGTCACTAGGACTATAGAGGATAGATTAATGACAATCACACATTATATTGAACCAATAGGGATACAGTTTATAGATTTTTCAGGAAACTATAGCTTAAAATATGATATTCCTCAAGTAAATATTAGTCCAGAGCACGTAAAATCAAAAGATTTTATTCTAGGATTAAATTTTATACTAGGCTTACAGGGTGCTATTACTATAACACAAAATTACATTACCCTAAGTAAACATATTTACAGTATACCAACCCTTAGATACAACCAAACATCAGAGTTGGCACAGAAGCGTGGTGGACTTGGCCACTTGGAATTTTTAAGACAAAATCATCCTAAAACAAATGTGAATATAGAAAATGACACATTAAAATTATTAACAAATATGCTAACACATGAATTAGAAAAAGGAATAGACGTAACAAAAAGTAGTAATCATCCTATTATATTACATTTAGAAAAAATAGGATTAATAGGAGAAGACATTATGAACTCAAAAGTTACATATATATGCAAATTTAAAATAAAAAATCCTGACATAACTATAAGAACAGCAAATATTGAATATAGTCCTCTAGATAAGGATGAATTTAGAAACCAAATACCTGAAATGATAAAACAAAATCTAATTAAAAAATCAGAAAGTCCACATAGATCAGCAGCCTTTATAGTACGAAACCATAGCGAAATTAAGAGAGGAAAAACTAGAATAGTTTATAATTATAAGAGACTTAATGATAACACAGAAGATGATGGGTATAATATACCTAACAAAGATTCTTTAATTAATCTAATTCAAAAGAAAAAGATCTTTTCAAAATTCGATATAAAATCAGGCTATAATCAGCTTAAATTATCAGAAGATTTTAAACCATGGACAGCTTTTACATGTTCCGAAGGACAATTTGAATGGAACGTATTAAGTTTTGGTTTAAAAAATGATCCGGCAATATTCCAAAGATTTATGGATGATATATTCTTAAAATATGATTTCTGTATGGTATATATAGATGACATCTTAGTAGCTAGTACAAGAGCATGAAAATCATTTAAGACAAGTGTTTAGTGAAATTAAAAAACATGGAATAGTTGTATCAAAAAGAAAAATGGAGCTTTTCAAAAGAAAAATATCCTTTTTAGGACTAGAAATAGGTAATGGAAAAATTGAGTTACAACCTCATATATCAACAAAAATTATTGAATTTCCAGAGAAATTTGAAAATTTAAAACAAATACAAGCCTTTTTAGGATTAGTAAATTATGCCAGAAAATTTATTCCTAACTTATCAAAATTAGTAGGACCATTATATAGTAAAACAACAAAGAATGGTCAAAGAAATTTTAACAATGAAGATATAAAATTAATAAAAGAAATAAAAGAAGTGGTAAAAAAGATTCAACCATTAGAATTACCACTAGTAACGGATTACATCATAATAGAAACAGATGGATGTAAAGAAGGATGGGGAGCCGTTCTTCTTTGTAAACCAGATAAGTATTCAACAAAGGATAGTGAAAAAGTTTGTGCATATTCTAGTGGAAACTTTAACAAAACAGGATTAAATTGGACGAGTTTAGATTATGAAATCCAGGCATTGATTAACGCATTAGAAAAATTTAAAATATTTTTAAATAAAGAATTTACGGTTAGAACAGATTGTGAAGCCATAGTTAAATTCATAAAAAACGATCAAAGTAAAAAAGTTAATAGGACTAGATGGATTAATCTACAAAACATAATACAAGGAAGTGGATACATTATAAACTTCGAACATATAAAAGGGAAAAATAACACTATTGCTGATATCTTATCAAGAAATCTGAACAGGTTGTTCCATGGATAAAAACAAGGAAAGAAGATTGGTACATCCTCAACAGCAAGGAAAACACACAGTAATGGATACTTCAGACAGTGAGGGTATCAAAACAGAGCAAGAAAGCTACAGCAAAGATATGAAACTGTCGTCCTCACTAACATTCCCCAACAGAAAATCCTCACAGGCTGGGCCAAGCTCTTTAAAGTTGGCTGATAAACATTTTGTTCCACAAAACCGATTTATCCCACAAGCCCAACAGAAATCGATTACATTCGGCCCAAATGTGTTACCCGTTTGCACAGAAGAAAGTAAAAGGTTTAGGCCCATTTTCGGGATGGACCTAACAGAAAAACAACAGTGTCTCCTTGACAATCTTTGGCATATACATACATTCCCAAATGAGTCCACAAAGAAAGTACAAATTCTAAATTCCTTAGGATTTTACTTCTTGGAAATAACTCGAAAAATGCCAGAAAACACAAATGTTCCGAAAAGATATTCACATTACATTATTTTTCGTGGCACAAAATTAGGTATTTTTAATAAATGGGAAACAGTCGTAAATCACATACAGTGCAAAGATCCGCTTTACAAAGGTTTTTATAGTTTCTCCGATGCCATGAACACGGCTAGGGGATACTTTGGGCTTGAAAACTTTTTTATAGAGCCGGAACAGGTCAAAACATTTTCAGATATCACAAAAGAAAGCCCAGAACAAATTATTCAGAAACAGGAGGAAATCATTGTAAATCTCCAAAAGCACATTTTTCAAAAGGGGAAAGAGGTGGTTCACAATGATATACACAGGGAACACAAGTAACACAGTTACAAAGAGAAAATGAAAAGTTAAAACAGGAAGTGGAAATCCTTCAAAATAAATTAAAAAGAACACAGGAGCCTATTTACAGGGACTACGACAGCTTTAAAGCACGCATTCTTGACATTCCATGGAGGCAGACTTTAAAACCAGTCCTGGAAAGGATTGAAGGCCTCAATGATATTATCTCCGAAAAAATTTGTACAGGCTTTCCTTTAATATTATACAAACTACAGCAAAAAATAGTTCAAATCGTTTTTAAAGAATTAAAATTCACAGGAGTAAAAGTGGTCGAAAGGGTAGACAATGAAGGGAAAGACACAGGGGTATTATTATTACAGATCGATCTCTTTAAAACAGACATGCCAGAAGAACTTATTACTCAGTTTTACCACTATGGTATGATTGATTACATTGAGTTCCGTTTCACACCCACCACCGAAAGAATTCTAAATACATTTGGAGAAAAGTTTACATTGGTAGCTGGCAACATTGCTACTCACTCCTATGAACAAAAAGCTGGATGTAAAATTTTTGCATCCTTCCCAGAAGCTGACAGTTACACATATAGACCTGCAAGAAAAAGAATATTCATCAGCACCAAATCCAAAGATCGAGCTCTGTTAACATCGGCGGTCAAAATTGAAGATCATATCGACTTCTCAAGTCTTTCTTGGCTTCATGAACAAGATGTCGACAAAATCACAGAATTCCATAACAGTTTCATAAAGAGGTATAAAAAAACCCCAGACATTCCCAGCCACTTTCCTTGCCAATTTTTCAAATTAATGGCAGAAGGACATTATGTCCAGATTTGGGCAAGGGATAATTGGAACATGCTTCTCCCATTCACGGGTGAAGGAGATACATTGAAAGAAAAATACATCAATGACACGGATGAAGAAAATACATGGCCATGCCCATGTGAACCATGGCCATGTGACGACATTATGCAAGATGCACAATCAGACGGAGACACAATCCCAACAATTGACAGCAATTATCGAGACTTCTAGAAAAGACAGCTGGATGAAGAAAAACGTAAGCAATGACATAGGGCGGCCGACAGACAGCATCAAACTTTTGAAATTATTGTTTTCTTTTTGAAATTTCAGCGAATAAGTTTACTTTTGCTTTTTGTAAAGTTTTGTCTTTAGCGAAAATTATTTTCGCCTTTCAGTTTAGCTTTGTTGAAATTTGTAAAAGTTTAGATTCCTAGGTAAACCGGTAACCAATACCGGATAGATAGGTTTTCATTTCGAGGTTATTAAAACCTCATTTCGTTTCATTTGTAATCACGAGTTGAAAAAACGAGAGCAATTTTATAAGAAGCAATCTTTCTTAATGGCAGCTTAAAAACCCCTTCCGATTCCCCTAGTTATATTACTTAAATTCCTTCAAATCCTTCAGTAATTCATATTATAGCCCTATATATATATAAAAAAAAAAGAGTATTTCTCCGCTGTTTATAGAAGACCCTCTCCACCTCAAATTCCGCTCGCTGCAAACTAGATCGCTAAAATCTGCCCTATACCCCCTAAAGCTCGCTACAAACTGTAAGTAAAACTACCTTCCCTGTAAATTTTTTTCTTATTATGTTAAATTTTATCATGCTAAATATAAGTTTATGGTTAACAGAGATCGATAAAATCTGCCCTATACCCCCCTATGGTTGATTCTAATTCTAAAAGACTAGAACAAGCTTGATAGGTGGCAGTGTGATGTAAGTCCACAATGAAATCAAGGACTCTTCTAGGTGAAGAAAAGGGATCAATTATGCTATGCTTATTATTTTTGGAGTTAGTGGCCGGAAATTATTGGTCATTGTTAATTAAAAATTTATGTTCAAAAACTATTTTTAATAGTTAGATGTATATAGTCTGGAAACTCAGCACATGCCAGTACTCTTACCTTGATATTCAAACATCAGTAAGGGTGATATTCTGAATAGAATTTTGGTTCGCAGAGATAACAAAGGCACGTATGTCTAATAATCTTTTAAATCAATTATTCTCTTAAATGTTTGTTTCATGTTTAATTATTGTTTAATATTTTCATTATAAGGGCTATATGACTACTTTTCGAAGGATTTTAGGATTAAGTAATTAACGAAGGGATAGGATTTTCCTTTTTACTATAATTGCGTCTCAGAATTCATCAATTAATACAATTGAACTTTTCAACTTGAACCTTGCAAACCAACGAACTTTAGCCAAATTAACCGAGAATTTAGATTACATCAAACACTTAAATAACCAAATCTTAGTAGAGTTAAGAGAAATTCATAAACAAATACCTACTAAACAGGATTTCCAACAGCTTAGTTATTTACTAGAAAGTTCGAAACCTCGACAGATCTTAGAAGCTAAAGAATTGTTACATAAAGTAGAAAAACAAGTTATTAATTTAGAAAACGTTATCACCACAGTAAAAGGAATAGTTGAAAGCTAAATCTGGAACAGTCAAGAGAATATTTACAGGCACTAACAGACGCCAAAAAATATAAAGCAGAAGAAAATAAAGATGAAGTTACTTGTTTTACTACTTACACAGGAACAAGTAGAGCTGATAAAACATATCCTATTATATTTAATTTTATCATAAGTTTATTGTTACAAATTATTGACAAATTAAATAAAATATTAGACAGTATAAATAAACCACAATCGAGTACTCCGACTCTAGACAACGACTTAGATAAAATAATTAGTGGAATTAACAAACTAAGTCTAGGAGAAGAAGTTAAAATTAAAAGAAAACCTACACCATATTCACATTGGGTACCAAGAAGATGAGTAATCAGCAAAATAATAGATTCTTAGGGAGAAGTCGAACAATACAAGAAGCTAGAAATTCAACTAGTAATATACAAGATGAAATCACATCGGAAGGCTTCCTCAATAGAATTATTAGAAGAGGATCAGGTTCTACTAGTAACCAACAAACAGTGCAATTAGAAGAAGAAATAAATCTAGATAGAAATATAGATTTATATAACCAACATCAATTAGATATATTGAATCCCAGGATATTATATCAAACAGGAATTTTAAATCTTAATACAGTTTTAATACGTAGCAGTAGAGAAGAAAGCCTTAGGGTAGTAGACAGAACTATCACAATAGATTTATTCTCACCAGAAACAATACAAAAAATTAAACAATCTGGAAAACATTTCGCACACATAGGATTAGTAGTAATTGGTATTAAAGCATTAGGAAGAAAAAATCTAGGAACAAAATTGTTAGCCTTATTATTAGATAAATCTTGGAAAACAGAGTTAAAAAAGGCTATTATTTCAGGAATGGAAATAGATTTAAGTCAAAATACAGCTTTATTTTATTGCACACCAGGAATATTAAAAGATATTAAAGATTTACAAAATATTAAAATTGCTCTTCAGACCAAGGGATACGAAAAATACGAAGGAAATAATATTGTAATAAGCATCGGAACACTAGGAAAAGCTAGCAACAGGAGTGGTATGAAATACAAAGTAAACATAGATGGAATTGTGAATACAATAGCGTCGAAATCTATACAAATGATAGATCCAATTAAAATAAACCCAGAAGAATTAGCAGGACTAGAATGGTCTTTAGATGATTTAAAAGAACAAGATAACGAAATATTAGTTCCACGACAAACTTATATATATGAAGGAATAAATGGAGCACAAAGTTTAAGATTTATAAACTTTAAAAAAGAATCTTTTAATAAAGAAGAAGATGATACTGAAACAGAATGTAATTTCATGAATATAGAGTACGATAAAGAACCTATATATAATACAGATAGCGAAGAAAAGGAAATTATTATCGGATTCGATGAATTCGAAGAAGAAGAAAATGATTTCAGTATTATAGACTATTTAGACGAAGAACCTGTAACAGGATTTAAGATAGAAGAAACTAGTAAAACATTTGATGAAATAATAAACAAAAAATTTACTGAGTTAAACATTCAAGAAGAAGTAGACGATATGATAATAGAGTGTATTACAGAATTAGGATTAACATATGAAGATAGCTATAATAAGTTACAAGAAATATATAATTTACCATTAGTAGAAGATATACAACAAGGTAAAACAATGATCGCCGATTTCTATAAACAAGAAAAGGCTTTTATGGATCAAGACATGGCCTATGCTAGAAAAAGAGCTAAAATGGAATGGACAGAACCAGGAACAAATACAGAAGAGGTAATAGGAAGAGAAACATGGACCCCTCCGTCACAACAATATACAGGAGAATCTAAATATATTAGTCAAGGCAATAGATTACCAATAGGAAATCTTTACAGTGGTAGTATGTTATTATTAGAAAAACAAAAACCACAACTTTGGGGCGATGAAATATTAGTATGGGAACAAATTGTAGTAAGATTATGGGAAACAAACAAACGAGATAGTATGGACATGTTTTCCTATTTAGAAACCACATTAGGCCCAATAGCATTAGGTATATGGCAAAGCAAAAAAGCCCAAGATCCAGATGAAATTAATAGACTAAAAGATATAGGAGATAACCCATATAACTTTACAAGTCAAATTAGAACATTAATATTAGGAGTAGACCCAGCTAAAAACACTACTCTTATACAAGACACAGCTATTAGAAACTTAGAACAACTAAGTATAGCAGACATGAAATACATAAATGAATTCACATTAGATTTTACTAGATTATTATCACAAACAGGTCAAGCTATGGACGATGACCTATGTGACAAATATTTTGTCAAATTACCAGGGGATTTAGGAAGAAATATCCATGAATCATGGAAACAACAGTTTAGTGATAAAAAGAATTTAGGAATTGGACCGCGAATCACTTATACCTTTACTATACTAGAAGATAAATGTAAAGAAGTAACCTTACAGGAACAATTAAAAAAGAGTGCTTATGCTTTTTGTAAAACAGCTATATATACACCACAAGCATATGGTCAATATAGTAATAGTAGACATACGAAGAAATATATAAGAAAAAGTACTACCTATAGAAAAGAATATAAACCTTATACAGGCAATAAACATGTTAAAAAACCTCAAACTAGGAAATGCAGGTGTTTTATATGCGGAGATGAAAAACATTTAGCAAATAAATGTCCAAACAAAAATAACAACACATAACGAAGCAACCTAGTAGAACAATTAGGTGAATACAAAATAGAACCCCTAGACATGACAAATTCAGACAATGAATCAGTTTATAGCATCTATAGTGATGATGAAAGTCAACTTACTAAAGTAACATACACTTATATGAATAAAGAAGAAGAATGTAAACATGAGTGGATAAATAGAAGAGGAAATAACTATATTAAATGCTTTAATTGTGGTTATTTTCCTAGTATTGAAAAAAGATCACAGTGTAATATATGTTTTAAGGAAATCTGTTATTTATGCTTAAACACACTATATAAACAAAGCATGACAATAGATAAGAAGTCCTTAGAAGGTACAAACTTAGAATTAATTATAGAAAAAGTAAGTAAAATTGAGATTTCAAACGAATTACATAATTTAAAAATCCTTGGAATTGAAAAAAGAATTTCGAATATAGAAAATGCCGTATATAAAAACAAACAAAAGGTAGATGAATCTCTAACTCAGGAAGATCTAACTAATATGTCCACAGAACATACCTTAATACAAACCAAAAATATTACAAATATGATTAACTTACAATGTAGGTTATGGCTAGATAATCAAAAATATCTCGATTTAACTGCCCTCTTAGATACAGGAGCAACAAAAAGTGTGATATCACATAGTATGGTTCCAGCTCAGTTCAAAAAAGAATTATCCTATAAATTAGTCACTAGGACTATAGAGGATAGATTAATGACAATCACACATTATATTGAACCAATAGGGATACAGTTTATAGATTTTTCAGGAAACTATAGCTTAAAATATGATATTCCTCAAGTAAATATTAGTCCAGAGTACGTAAAATCAAAAGATTTTATTCTAGGATTAAATTTTATACTAGGTTTACAGGGTGCTATTACTATAACAAAAAATTACATTACCCTAAGTAAACATATTTACAGTATACCAACCCTTAGATACAACCAAACATCAGAGTTAGCACAGAAGCGTGGTGGACTTGGCCACTTGGAATTTTTAAGACAAAATCATCCTAAAACAAATGTGAATATAGAAAATGACACATTAAAATTATTAACAAATATGCTAACACATGAATTAGAAAAAGGAATAGACGTAACAAAAAGTAGTAATCATCCTATTATCTTACATTTAGAAAAAATAGGATTAATAGGAGAAGACATTATGAACTCAAAAGTTACATATATATGCAAATTTAAAATAAAAAATCCTGACATAACTATAAGAACAGCAAATATTGAATATAGTCCTCTAGATAAGGATGAATTTAGAAGCCAAATACCTGAAATGATAAAACAAAATCTAATTAAAAAATCAGAAAGTCCACATAGATCAGCAGCCTTTATAGTACGAAACCATAGCGAAATTAAGAGAGGAAAAGCTAGAATAGTTTATAATTATAAGAGACTTAATGATAACACAGAAGATGATGGGTATAATATACCTAACAAAGATTCTTTAATAAATCTAATTCAAAAGAAAAAGATCTTTTCAAAATTCGATCTAAAATCAGGCTATAATCAGCTTAAATTATCAGAAGATTTTAAACCATGGACAGCTTTTACATGTTCCGAAGGACAATTTGAATGGAACGTATTAAGTTTTGGTTTAAAAAATGCTCCGGCAATATTCCAAAGATTTATGGATGATATATTCTTAAAATATGATTTCTGTATGGTATATATAGATGACATCTTAGTAGCTAGTGAAACTATACAAGAGCATGAAAATCATTTAAGACAAGTGTTTAGTGAAATTAAAAAACATGGAATAGTTGTATCAAAAAGAAAAATGGAGCTTTTCAAAAGAAAAATATCCTTTTTAGGACTAGAAATAGGTAATGGAAAAATTGAATTACAACCTCATATATCAACAAAAATTATTGAATTTCCAGAGAAATTTGAAAATTTAAAACAAATACAAGCCTTTTTAGGATTAGTAAATTATGCCAGAAAATTTATTCCTAACTTATCAAAATTAGTAGGACCATTATATAGTAAAACAACAAAGAATGGTCAAAGAAATTTTAACAATGAAGATATAAAATTAATAAAAGAAATAAAAGAAGTGGTAAAAAAGATTCAACCATTAGAATTACCACTAGTAACGGATTACATCATAATAGAAACAGATGGATGTAAAGAAGGATGGGGAGCCGTTCTTCTTTGTAAACCAGATAAGTATTCAACAAAGGATAGTGAAAAAGTTTGTGCATATTCTAGTGGAAACTTTAACAAAACAGGATTAAATTGGACGAGTTTAGATTATGAAATCCAGGCATTGATTAACGCATTAGAAAAATTTAAAATATTTTTAAATAAAGAATTTACGGTTAGAACAGATTGTGAAGCCATAGTTAAATTCATAAAAAACGATCAAAGTAAAAAAGTTAATAGGACTAGATGGATTAATCTACAAAACATAATACAAGGAAGTGGATACATTATAAACTTCGAACATATAAAAGGGAAAAATAACACTATTGCTGATATCTTATCAAGAAATCTGAACAGGTTGTTCCATGGATAAAAACAAGGAAAGAAGATTGGTACATCCTCAACAGCAAGGAAAACACACAGTAATGGATACTTCAGACAGTGAGGGTATCAAAACAGAGCAAGAAAGCTACAGCAAAGATATGAAACTGTCGTCCTCACTAACATTCCCCAACAGAAAATCCTCACAGGCTGGGCCAAGCTCTTTAAAGTTGGCTGATAAACATTTTGTTCCACAAAACCGATTTATCCCACAAGCCCAACAGAAATCGATTACATTCGGCCCAAATGTGTTACCCGTTTGCACAGAAGAAAGTAAAAGGTTTAGGCCCATTTTCGGGATGGACCTAACAGAAAAACAACAGTGTCTCCTTGACAATCTTTGGCATATACATACATTCCCAAATGAGTCCACAAAGAAAGTACAAATTCTAAATTCCTTAGGATTTTACTTCTTGGAAATAACTCGAAAAATGCCAGAAAACACAAATGTTCCGAAAAGATATTCACATTACATTATTTTTCGTGGCACAAAATTAGGTATTTTTAATAAATGGGAAACAGTCGTAAATCACATACAGTGCAAAGATCCGCTTTACAAAGGTTTTTATAGTTTCTCCGATGCCATGAACACGGCTAGGGGATACTTTGGGCTTGAAAACTTTTTTATAGAGCCGGAACAGGTCAAAACATTTTCAGATATCACAAAAGAAAGCCCAGAACAAATTATTCAGAAACAGGAGGAAATCATTGTAAATCTCCAAAAGCACATTTTTCAAAAGGGGAAAGAGGTGGTTCACAATGATATACACAGGGAACACAAGTAACACAGTTACAAAGAGAAAATGAAAAGTTAAAACAGGAAGTGGAAATCCTTCAAAATAAATTAAAAAGAACACAGGAGCCTATTTACAGGGACTACGACAGCTTTAAAGCACACATTCTTGACATTCCATGGAGGCAGACTTTAAAACCAGTCCTGGAAAGGATTGAAGGCCTCAATGATATTATCTCCGAAAAAATTTGTACAGGCTTTCCTTTAATATTATACAAACTACAGCAAAAAATAGTTCAAATCGTTTTTAAAGAATTAAAATTCACAGGAGTAAAAGTGGTCGAAAGGGTAGACAATGAAGGGAAAGACACAGGGGTATTATTATTACAGATCGATCTCTTTAAAACAGACATGCCAGAAGAACTTATTACTCAGTTTTACCACTATGGTATGATTGATTACATTGAGTTCCGTTTCACACCCACCACCGAAAGAATTCTAAATACATTTGGAGAAAAGTTTACATTGGTAGCTGGCAACATTGCTACTCACTCCTATGAACAAAAAGCTGGATGTAAAATTTTTGCATCCTTCCCAGAAGCTGACAGTTACACATATAGACCTGCAAGAAAAAGAATATTCATCAGCACCAAATCCAAAGATCGAGCTCTGTTAACATCGGCGGTCAAAATTGAAGATCATATCGACTTCTCAAGTCTTTCTTGGCTTCATGAACAAGATGTCGACAAAATCACAGAATTCCATAACAGTTTCATAAAGAGGCATCAAAAAACCCCAGACATTCCCAGCCACTTTCCTTGCCAATTTTTCAAATTAATGGCAGAAGGACATTATGTCCAGATTTGGGCAAGGGATAATTGGAACATGCTTCTCCCATTCACGGGTGAAGGAGATACATTGAAAGAAAAATACATCAATGACACGGATGAAGAAAATACATGGCCATGCCCATGTGAACCATGGCCATGTGACGACATTATGCAAGATGCACAATCAGACGGAGACACAATCCCAACAATTGACAGCAATTATCGAGACTTCTAGAAAAGACAGCTGGATGAAGAAAAACGTAAGCAATGACATAGGGCGGCCGACAGACAGCATCAAACTTTTGAAATTATTGTTTTCTTTTTGAAATTTCAGCGAATAAGTTTACTTTTGCTTTTTGTAAAGTTTTGTCTTTAGCGAAAATTATTTTCGCCTTTCACTTTAGCTTTGTTGAAATTTGTAAAAGTTTAGATTCCTAGGTAAACCGGTAACCAATACCGGATAGATAGGTTTTCATTTCGAGGTTATAAAAACCTCATTTCGTTTCATTTGTAATCGCGAGTTGAAAAAACGAGAGCAATTTTATAAGAAGCAATCTTTCTTAATGGCAGCTTAAAAACCCCTTCCGATTCCTCTAGTTATATTACTTAAATTCCTTCAAATCCTTCAGTACTTCATATTATAGCCCTATATATATATATATATAAAAAAAAAAAAAGAGTATTTCTCCGCTGTTTATAGAAGACCCTCTCCACCTCAAATTCCGCTCGCTACAAACTAGATCGCTAAAATCTGCCCTATACCCCCCTAAAGCTCGCTACAAACTGTAAGTAAAACTACCTTCCCTGTAAAAAAAATTCTTATTATGTTAAATTTTATCATGCTAAATATAAGTTTATGGTTAACAGAGATCGCTAAAATCTGCCCTATACCCCCCTAGGATTAAGTAATTAACGAAGGGATAGGATTTTCCTTTTTACTATAATTGCGTCTCAGAATTCATCAATTAATACAATTGAACTTTTCAACTTGAACCTTGCAAACCAACGAACTTTAGCCAAATTAACCGAGAATTTAGATTACATCAAACACTTAAATAACCAAATCTTAGTAGAGTTAAGAGAAATTCATAAACAAATACCTACTAAACAGGATTTCCAACAGCTTAGTTATTTACTAGAAAGTTCGAAACCTCGACAGATCTTAGAAGCTAAAGAATTGTTACATAAAGTAGAAAAACAAGTTATTAATTTAGAAAAAACCCCAGACATTCCCAGCCACTTTCCTTGGCAATTTTTCAAATTAATGGCAGAAGGACATTATGTCCAGATTTGGGCAAGGGATAATTGGAACATGCTTCTCCCATTCACGGGTGAAGGAGATACATTGAAAGAAAAATACATCAATGACACGGATGAAGAAAATACATGGCCATGCCCATGTGAACCATGGCCATGTGACGACATTATGCAAGATGCACAATCAGACGGAGACACAATCCCAACAATTGACAGCAATTATCGAGACTTCTAGAAAAGACAGCTGGATGAAGAAAAACGTAAGCAATGACATAGGGCGGCCGACAGACAGCATCAAACTTTTGAAATTATTGTTTTCTTTTTGAAATTTCAGCGAATATATATATATATATATATATATATATATATATATATATCCATGCATTATTATAACTAAAACATCACATAAAATTGATGACGCCACAGAACTCGGGGTCAATATAGTGGATGGATATCTGGTTTTTATCAACGGTTCACCTGTAACACAACAAAGACGAGAAACCGTTAAGGTCAGGGCCGGGTTTGATCCCAGCTTAGACCCTCGGGCGTAAGAGTAAGATTCTCTTGAAGATCTAAGAACAAGGCTTTGAATGCCTTGGGAGAGAAGATTAGGTTTCTCTGTGTGTTTTGAGTGTGTGTAGGGTATGTTGTTCATACCTGAGAGAGAGGTAGAAAAAGGCTTATATATGACCTCCTTTGTCCAGCGGTCCGACCACTGGACTATGCATAGACTCTACCAACCTGGCTACGTGTCGCCGCGGGATAGGTCGGCACCTCGCTCCTGACAGGCTCTGACAGAGGGATGTCGTGATGTGACACATTCGGCGCCGTGCATGGTAGGTGGTCCAGGAAGTCCATTGGGCATTTAATGTGATAGGATGGCTTTGTGCAGGTCATAGGTCACTAATGCTGCCTTTATTCCGGACTCGCCGAGGAGGATGTCGATCTCGCCGAGGTGGCGGCCCCGGGGTGCTGAGAGCTAGTCTGAAGGCTCTTCTCGGCTCGTAGCTGCTGCTTGACCTCGATCTCGTTAAATAGAAGAGAAGAGGTTGACTGTACTTGGTTGACCTGAACCGGTTCTTGAAGGACTCCAGTTTGGATACATTGGATATATTACTTGGATACATTAGGTTCTTACCTAATGTATTCAAGTTCTCACGGTTCTCACGATATTTAGGTTCTCATTTGAGCACCTACCTATATATAAATATCGTGATAACTTAAATGTATCCAATGATGTATCCAAGTGCACATTGGATACATTAGTTTTTACCTAATGTATCCAATGATGTATCCAAGTCAAGTAATGTATCCAATGATGTATCCAAGTAAACCATTGGATACATTAGTTTTTTACCTAATGTATCCAAGTTCTCACGGTTCTCACAGGAGCACGACCCTATATATATATATATATATATATATATATATATATATATATATATATATATATAATTATATATAACTAAAACATCACATAAAATAATTCTTAAATACAATCCAAACATAAACTTAGTAGTGCTGTAAGGTGCATCAAACAATTGATGGAGAACATAAATGCATAAACAATATAAATCAAACGGTCAGCTATTTTCCAATAACTCTCACCTTGGTACCAAAAGGTCCAACTGGGAAATTCATCTCCAGAACATTCCTTCCCTGGACAAAAAATGGTTAAAAGGAATCTTTAAGGGTCATCAACAAAACATAAATAATGTATAAATGAATATAATGGACAGCAAAACAACACATAGACACAAATATACATAGACTAGGAATGACAAACCTCAAGCTCTGCCTCAAGCTCCTCACGTTCATGCCCAGTGGCAATTGGCATTATATCTTCAACCGTCTTTTTCCCTTTTTCCAATCAAAAGGATGTTGCATGTTACAAACCAATCAAAAATAAAAATAAACATAAAAAAAATACAAAACATCAAGCAAATTTCTCATTGAACAAACTACAAGGTCAGAAATTGATAAAATTCAATACTTCAAATAACAAACTACAGGAGGCAATTAATATGTTATGCTTTTATGGTGGGAGAAGGTAATGAGAAATGATTTACCGGATGTGGGCGGAAACGGAGGTGGGGATGATGACGCCGGGGAGGATGTTGAAACGGAGGTTAAGGATAGGGTGGCAGCTCCAGCCGAGGATTGGTCGATCCGGCGAGTCGTCGCCATAGGGCTAGGGTTTGTAGTTGACTTGAAGCAGTTCTTCTCCACATTGTTTTCTCTTACCAGCTGCCGGGGGTGGGACTGTGAAGACGCTTTAAATTTTCATTTTCAACTAGTCTAACACCCGTGCGTTAAACGCACGACCAAAAATCTTTGACAAATAACATGAAGTAAATCAATAAATATTGGTAACCGTGTGCGTCATTCAAATACATACATGGAGATTATAATGTCTTTTCACCTTAGCTCAGAGAACTATTCCATCACTACAATAGATGAATACTATAGATATGAACGTTTTTTGCAACAAAGAAATTTGATAGGGATTCACTTAAATGACAAATAGAATTAAGCCAATAAGAATATGGTCTTTATGCTTTTGCTCATTTGAATATGAGTAAGCATTGTTTGAAATGACTCCCACAGCCAAATTATCATTCCTATTCCAACGAACAAAATCAAAATCAACATCAATAATAGATTCTCCATTCTTCCTATATTCAATGTCCGAATCTGTTCATTGAAACGAAGAGAGTATAATTTAACATTAGTTTTCAGAAATTAAAGCACAGAAGGAAAAAAGCATTTAGGGGGACTTTGAACTACAAATATTCAATCACTCTGAGTTCATCATACTCCCTATATAAGCACATGTACTGCCATTTCCCTGGTTTCATTAGGACATCAAGAACGACACAACGCGATAGAACTATGCCTTATACAAGTAGAACAGATAGGGTTCCATACACTACGCAAAAATCAACTAACGAAACCTGCTACATAGATATTTGAAAAAATAATGTTACCCCATTTGATTTTTAAGATCTCCGAGGATGTCGTTGATGAGCACATCACAGTGTTTGCTAACTGATGTCAATTGATTTTAAGAGCTCAGGTTTTATGAATCCATTCCCCTGGATACAAAACCTACATCAGGAAGTAAAACCAATTTATCAGAAACAATGATGATCTTAGCGAGAACAAAAAAGAGGAAGAAGAGATTGGGTTAAGAAGCCAACTGAGGGTCAAAACATAAAAGACATGAAGAAAAGAAGAGTTTTGATATTTGTATGGATGAATCTGCACCTACATGCTCCCAAAATCAAGTTGGTTGTACAGAACTTCACACATTGACCGGTACTTTAAAACAAAATTCAATGTTCTAGAATCTTCATATTTTTGTGGGAAAACACTAAGATCCACCACTATAGATAATCAAAAATATGTATAAACCAGAGTAAAAGATGCGAACACCAGACCTTAGTCTACCTTTAATTTGTGAAAATAGTTCTCCCATAATCTCAAACCCTGCATGATTAGTTATCATAGTATGAAAAAGATTCAAGACTCACCAAAATTTAAAGGCAAACAAAATTATGTTTGACAATTTAGAGATGCAAAAGCCTAAATTGTCTATTAGTGAACTTAAAGACCTTAATGATGCTTAAGATAATGATGTAGGATTCACATTTGAGTGAAAGAGAGAACAAAATGGAGGGTTGCAAGGATAAGGTAACACTGGAATTTGATAGAAGTGTCCCTTCCTTGATGAGCATACACCATAGACACATCATTCCGCATGATTTTTTCCACCTTGCTCAACCTTTTTTCATTGAATGGCTCCCCATCTTGATTGAACTTATAAAACAGTGAAATTCATAACTTCTACTCGTACAATTCTTGGCCATCCAACCTAGCTTTGTCTAATGCGTTCTTGTACTACCTCCGCCCAATCAAAGAAAGACCTTTATACGCATTAGGCACACATAAATACATACATACGTCCTAGTAAAGAAAGGTTTTTGCTTTTCATTTTTTCTTCAACAAACTTGAAATAAATCAAAGTTGATGCAAAGTACACTACACAATTGATACTCAAAAAAAAGAAATCAAAACAAAAATGAAAGAAGGAGCAAACATACATGATGGAATGTAGTTGTGAGTCACAAACAAATATATAGATGATTGATCCACTACTGTTATCTTTTTCTCCGGCTTCAGAATTGCAAAATGAAAATTAAAATCATATATTTATTTCATCATCATGAATATCAAAACTCAGGTTAGAAAATTAAAATCACCTGAGGAAGAAGGGGAATCATAGGGGCTTCTTCTTTGTTGGACGGCAGTCGTTGCTAAAACCAAACCAAACCCCCATCAGCGACCAACACTGTTGTACCATCCATCGCTTATCTCTGCCCTATTTCGTCATTGTCTAGATTCGGAGTGAAGTGTAGCGAAGATCGACGATTGTGGGGAGAAAGAAACCGCTTAACTGACTGCCGCAGGATAACGGCGATTACCAATTGTTTCAGCCGCTTATGTGATGGCCGAAGAGGGAGTAGAAAGAGAGCGATGGAATATCAAAGATCGCAGTCGCAGCTTATCTTATCTTGTACGCGATGGATTATTTTCTGTTACAATAACTGAAGGGGTTTGATGCTGCCGGAAAATAAGCCCACCAAGCTCCGGTTGTAGTCTAGCCTTTGCGATTGGAGACTCCGCTTTTCCTCTACTAAAGATACTGAGAACAGAATATAGAATATACCGTAAGCTCAATGCCGGAAGGGTTTCCCGGCGATGAACCTCGGGCGTGAGAATCAGATATACCGTTGGTGAAGAAGCGAGGATTTATCAAAGAGTAATAGGAGAGAGAGAGCTTACCTTTTCCATGGACTGTGATTCACCTTATAATATACTCCCTCCGTCCCTACTGTTGGGTTTCGTAGTAACATGCGCAGCGAAATTAAGCATTTAAAATTTATGAAACCCAAAGCTCATAGATCCATTCATATGATTAAGTCAAATACAACATAATGAATACTAGAATACTAACCCTTGATGCCTTTGATTTTGCAACCTTGAATTCGATGGAGGCTTGAAATCTTGATCACGAACAAAGCAAGAATCACGAACTATGAAGATGATAAGTTTCACCCTCTAGCGGTATCCACACCACGAACGAATATCAAGAACACTTGATCTTGGTTGCTAGACCAAATTATGAAACATTCTTTCACAATTGTAAGAACTATATGGAATTATGAATATTCTTGTTCTTCACTTTTGGGATCTTAGAACAAGAAAATAACCTTTCAAAACCCTTTGGAGGCACTCATAATAATGTGCTTAATGACTGCTGAAAGGATCCTTAAATAGGTCCTAATCCTTAACCCTTAAGGACTTAGGAAACCTAAATCCCGTCACAAAATTAAGCAGCAGAGTTTCTGGCCCGACTGCACTAGTACGGTCGTGCCCTTTAAGGCGCACGGTCGTGCCAATAGGTGCGCATGTTGCCACCAGCCGCCCAATATTGGCACGGTCGTGATTTGCTTTTGGCACGGTCGTGCCAGTCACCCCGCAAGACTTTGCCTTTGTTCGATTTATGGCACGGTCGTTCCCTTTAAGGCGTACAGCCGTGCCAGTTCAACTTTTAGGCATTTTTCCATAATTCCAATTCAGTCCTTCATGATTCGTTCTATTCGTGTGTGACCCTCTAGGATTACACTAAGTTGGCAATAAGCCCAAACATGAACCCATAAGATATGATTAGGTTCTAGCAAACCGTCATACCTACCCAAATAGTGTAACTAGATAAAAGTTCGCATTCCTTTTAGAACATGTCATAATCCCTTTGTCCACGATGTCTTTGAACACAAGTCATGGTCAACAAGTCAACTTTTTTGTTCAATACTTTTCTCGATCCCGAATATGTTGATAATCCAAATGACATTGATCCAATCAATCCATTTGAGTTTGGCCAAACATTTCATCAACATCATTCCTTCGAGGGGCCCAAGCTTGACATCTCTCCGAAGAGGGACAAATCCAATTAGCTTATTATTCTTCCCTACTTGAATCCGATTATGCCAATCATACCCTTTATAGCTACCGTGTTAAGGCAGTGTTTGAATATGTCAAACATAATCTTCATCAAGTGGAAGACTATAATAACTTCATGTCTAAGGATTCAAATGACATAACTAATATGAGATTTATATATGACACCGACCATGACATAAATCTCATACCGCGGGTCATGTCCAGTACCTTGTTCCAAACAAGTACCCATAAATCTAACATGATCATCCCAAGATCATTTAGCCTTTATACTAGTGCTTATAATCCAAACAGTTTCCTTTGCAGCATCCAGCACAGCGATATACTTAGTTTTAGTCGTAGAATTAGTGACTGTACTCTGCTTGGAACCATTCCAACTTACAGCTTCACCATTAGTTATAAAACTCGATTGCGATTTTTCTATTATCTTTGTCAGTTTGGAAGTATGCATCCGTGTACCCATATACGATGAGATCATCTTCCATCCCTCCATAGATCAAAACAAATATTTAGTCCTTCTAAAGTGCTTTAAGAATTGTTTCACAGCCATCCAGTGACTCTCACCGGTTGTCGGATTAATATCTACTCGTCATGCTCCAAGCATTAGATATATCCGGCTTAGTGCTTATCATGGTATGATGGATCCAATTGTCAAAGCAAATGGCATCTCATTCATTTTCTCATGCTCATCATTTGTCTTAGGACATTGAGTCTTGCTTAGAGAAACTCCATGTATTATTGGCAACAGTCCTCTCTTAGAATTTTCCTTGCGGAATCTTCTAATGACTTCGTCAATGTGTGTACTTTGGCTTAAACCAATTTAGATTCCTTGATCTATCTCTATAGATCTTAATTCCAATGACATATGCGGCTTCATCCATATTCTTCATTGCGAAACACTTTCTCAACCAAATCTTTACAGATTAAAGTGTAGGAATGTCATTTCCAATGAGCAATATGTCATCCACATATAAAATAAGGAATAACACTATGCTCCAACTAATCGTATTGTGTATACAAGGTTCTTCTTCGTTCTTGATGAAATCAAACTATTTGAATCTTCAAAACGGAGATTCCAACTCCCATAAACTTGCTTCAATCCATCCAATGGATTTCCGCAACTTACATACTTTATTAGAATTTTCTCTGACAATCAAAACCTTTAGGTTGTATCCAATATATCCTTAAGTGAGTTCCCGTTGAGGAACACTTGTTTTGACATTATTTTGTCAAATTTCATATTCCAAATATGAACATGAGACTATGAAAATTCTAATAAGTTTCTTGCTACCCATGTAAGTTTTTCTCCAAGAAAACTCAATCTCAACCTTTGGTTTTTACACCTTAGGTTAGAATAATCAAGTTCCAAACTTGATTATTATACATGAATTGCCTTTTAGATTTTATGACTCCAAGCCATTAATCTAAATGTGGAGTTGATATTGCATCTTTGATAGGTGGTAAATACTTCATTCTAAATGAACTTTACCTCAATACTTTCTATTTCGAAATATCAAATATTTCTTCTAATAGATTGTATTTTATCATGTGTGCAAGTACTTGTATATCTTGAACGGATTTTCACAACTCTTTGTGAAAACTTGTTCAACTTCCATCATAGGTTAAATACTAATTTTCTAGGTCTCGAACCATTCGAGATATATTTTACTCCCACTGATTCTTTTAGAGATAAACCATTTATCTAGAAAAGCATCATCATAATCAACAAACCATTTGTTTCTTATGAGTAAAATTATGTCCTCAAGTTTCCTTAGGATATCCCATGAAAATATATTTATTAGATTTAAGTGTGAGTGTGTCCCAGACAACTCCTTTCCAAAAAGGTCTCACCATCTTAAATCTTTATGAAAGACAAACCGAGTTTTCTTTCACCTTTATCAAAGACAAACCGAGCCATAATAATAATATTATTATCTATTTATTATTATGAATAAAATGATAACTTATACAACGTTTAACAAACGTGCCTAGGGCACCAACACCTATTTACCTTACAAAAATGAGGCTTTGCACAAAAATTAAGAAAATGATTGTAAAGTTGATGTGTTGTGAGTGTAGATAGTTGAGTGGGAGAGAGAAAGTGGGTAGAAAAAAGTAAGTGGATAGTTGTTGTGAGTATGACAAGTGGGTCCCACTATTTAAAAAATGTTTAAAAGTTTTTTTTTTTGGGATTTTGTAATGTAAATAGGGACACCCAAAATGGCAATTTTTGTAAGGTAAATAGGGACGGAGGGAGTATACCCACTTGCCTGTTACCTCACCCTCACATGCCACCTGTCATCCTTCAGTTGGTCCTTCACGGTGTACTCCAAGAAACCCCATAATATCTTGAGTTCCCCCTCTAATTTCCTCTGTGGGTTAACAGAGAGGATGTCCGTGAAAGGGACATCTTCCACTCGCCATTTAATGCATTCGGCGGATGGGACCTTCCCAAACGAAGTCGCTTTTGGGATCGCGTCACCCGGTGAACCCGCAACTCGCCTAGATGGTGACTTGCACAACCCTCTTTTGGCGACTTTGCGGACTGGCGGGATGGTCCAACAGGGTCATATTCCTTGTTATGTTTACTACAACCAAGATATCCATTGGATCGGGTCGCGTCGTCCACTGGGGTACTTCCGACCCATCCATATTTTAGACCCAACTACATCATTAGCCCCCAAATTAACACCTGTGATTATTCATGGTCCAGGTGTGAATTTCCTCAGGCTTTAAATGGCGGGTTCCATATTAAGCCCCACATAAAATTACCCTTCATCCAAGACCCGTATCCCGAGCATGGGGCTGCCACCTCTCTTTTCCGGGATCCTATATTGATCTTGCCCATATTCGATCCCACCGACACTCGATCCCGCTGACACTCGATCTCGACCATATTCGATCCCGCCGACACTCGATCTCGCCCATACCCAGTCTCCCCTACACCCAATCTCGCTTTATACTTAGCGACAAAATATTGAAGCCGACATTTTTAAGATAAAAAGGGAAATAAATTTCTTTTTTGAAAAAGAGATTTATACTGAATTTACCCGAATAAACTTATTGGGTTTAAAAGAGGGGCCCAAGAAAGACTTTTCAAATTTATCAAAAATCAAAATATTCCCTTCTTTCTCTCTCTATGAATTTGGTAGGGTTTCGGTCACCCCCTCTTCCTCGACGCTCGTAAATCCCGCCTGCTCTTCCAATTTTCCGTCGAGGCGCCGTCCCCCAGGTATCCCCTACTTGATTCTTCGTTCTTCTTCTTATCTTTGTTGATTCCCATGGCTCGTACTAAGGTGTGTGTTCGCCAAATGAAGTATGGCCAATGTAAATTAAGTGGGTTTTTTTTACAAGTTTTCTAATAATATATGGATTCGGATGTCTCGTGAAGAGCATAATTCGCTCTTAATTTTTTTTGATACTGAGACAATGGTGCTTGATTCTTTAGAAATTCGAGGACCACCCTCTGTTTCTCCTGATTCTGAAATAGAGGGTTTTTTCACTAGGGGAGACTTTGCTTCTCATATTTGTTCTTTTTATGGCCACCCTCTTGACTCCGACTCCTCAGATACCTCAGATACAGACTATCACGTCCCTGACCCTCATCGTCTCTTTTTCAGACAAGTCGCTTCTCCGTCCCCAAGGGGAGCCATGGAGGATAAAGGGAAAAATCGATTGGAATCTCGTCAAACCGAGGTGGTCAATCCTGATAAGGTGAGCTCTCCCAAAGGCGAAACTAGCAGTTCAGACCCTCATCCCAATAAGACTGTTTACCATACTAGTTTTGGCATAGACCCTGACAAGTATCACATTCTAGCCTTTAAAGGTGAGTTAAACTTAAGTGTCATGCGTACCCGGCATGATGGTGTGATCGTTTATCCTTCACAATTTGAGGTGGGTTTGCGATTGCCCTTGGACCCCTTCATATCATCTTTCTTGTACTACGCGGAGGCCAACATAGTAGATTTGCACCCAAACGTTATACGAGTGCTTACTTGTTTCATTGTCATTTGTCGAGCCATTCGTCGTGAGCCCACTTTAACCTTGTTGAGAGATTTCTTTGATGGGGTCACAAGTCCTTCTAAATTTAAAGGAATGGACGATTCCAGGCTTACTTTTAGAGGAAAGAAAAACAAATTAATCACCCCGTATCCGAGTAAGGTCCCTAATTGGAAAGATTGTCCACTTCTTGTCATGTCTCGCGTAGGTTGGACTCACCCCATCCCTACTCTAAACAAGGTCGACAGTAAGTATGAGAATAAGGATTCTTTGACTGATGAGGACGAGCTCACTCAACATGATATTTTTAGCTTATTGGGTCATATAGATAGGGAAAAGGCTTTATTTTCTTGGAGTGGAATTTTACAAACCCAGGTTTTATTGAAACAAGTTGGGTTTCCTATTCACAATCTTTCCCATGTAGCCCCCTAGTTCCCATTGAACATGTTGAGTCTTATCCTGGTTGGGATTTGCATTCGGGTGGCGTGTTTAGTAAAGATTGTAAAGCCTGCTAGAGTGAAAATGTTGCAAGGGAATGACCAAGATTAATGGTATGACATGTTTTTATTTATGATTGGTTTTTATTCCACTTTTACACTCGGTTTCATTTCTTAAATGACTACTCCATGTATTGTTCGCAGATTTTCTTGCTATGAATCTCGAGGCAAGGCGACTCGCTTATGTGACATCAGAGAAGGGGAGGAAACGTAAAGCCGATGACCATCAAGTTGCCCTTGCTCAGGCCCCAGAGAATCTTGCTATTCCAATCTCTAAAGATGGGACTGAAAAGGGGGCCTTAGTTGACCAACGGTTGGAAGCACTTCGTGTTGGCAGTTAACATCGTAGGAGAATGAGTACCCCTTGGCGAGATGCCTCCCTAGTCGTCGATCAAGTCGACATACCTGAGAGAGTTATTGGGTCTGATCTTGCTATTGATTTTGAGATGGCAGTGGAAACCGTCGGTGCTGGTGAACCCGACCCAAGGTCTGGGAGAACAAGTAGCCTTGAGATTTTTTCTGAGGAAGTGTCCATTTCTAGTGGGAAAGCTAAGAGAATCGACCTTAATGATCCCTCTGACTTGCCCCAACAGTCTGGCGAGTTCTCGTCAAGTCGGGATGGTAATAATAACAAGCGGGCTCGTCGAGCGAGTTGGATGGAACCTGGGTTCAAAATGCCCACTTCTCAAGAGGGTTTTGACAATTTAGGAGTTGAGATATCCGATGTACCGGAATTGGTGGGTTTAGAACCCCATGATCGAAATCCCTTGAAGGCTTTCTTGGGTAACGCCATTTTAAGGCGATCTCATGATACCGCCCTTATTGCTGAAGTCGCCGAGCGGGACGTTAACCTATCCCGCGGTTATGCCGGTTTGGCTTTGTCAGAGGTATAATGTAGTTTTATTTCCTTTACTCATTTCTTCTTTTCAAACTTTGAGTACGTATTGTAATTTTTTTCCTTTCTTTATCAGATTTTCAGCTTTATCACAGGTTGGGTGATAAATGCGATAATTTGGGTGCCCGAGTTGTCGTTTGGGAAAAGCTTTCAAGAAAGAGAAAAACGAGAAGGAAATATACAAGAAAATTGTCGTTCTTCAGAAAAGTCAATCTCTGATTTGAAACTCGAGAAGGAGGAGATCAAGGCCTCTCTTGTTGCTTTTCAACAGTCTGAAGCTGACCTTAGGGATGAGATTTCCAGTAAACAGCAAGAATACGAGGGAGCCATCAACAAGCTTAACGGGGAAAACTCTCGTCTTGGTCAGAGTGTTATTGATTTGACCAGAGAAATCGAACGACTAAAGGGGGAGACTGAGAGAGCAGATTCTGTTGCCATGGATTTGGTTGATAAAAACACTTTCCAAATGCTTCGGGCCATTGGTGCTACTAAATTGTCTGGTGTTAATGCTAAGACTTTGGCTGAGTGGGGGAGTTAGAATATTTATAGAGACTTCGCAAGAAAAGGGCATGCCTTTGTGCCTTATGATGATGATGAACTCGCATCATTGGCCATCCAGGATCGTCTTCTTAGGAAACCTGAATGGCAAGCCCCCGTTGTTCAAGTGCCAAATGTTGTAGATCTTTATTACAACCTTGTGATAGAGAAAATCGACACTTTAAATAATGCCAAAGAAGAAGCTCAGACTCAGAGGGAGACGGCTACAACGGAAACTCGTCGCAAAGAACTTGCTGATGAGCACGGCGGCGATGTTTTTAGCAATCCATTGGCCAATAGTTGTTCTCCTTAGTCATTTATGTAGTAGACCTGGTTTTTGTTAGACCCGCGAGTCTGTTTCGCTACTTCAGTACTTGTTTTTGGATCTTTGTTGTTTTGTTAAGTGGCGAGTCTGTCTTTGAATCAACTTATTTTTAAGTCGTTTATAAATCTCAAAATTTAACAATCATTTGTATATTGTGTTTAAGAACCAACAATGGTTGGTGTGGTGATTTTTGTCTTGTTTTCCTTTCATATATCACCTCTCCTCTTATTTAGAAGCATGTAATTATCTATCATGACCTACTTTTAAATATATTTTTCTTGTCTTTGTAAAGACCAATATGGAATTGTTTAGGCAAAATTTGGAACAAGGCAGAAAATACGTTCAGGAAGAACGCCAGACACGGACATGCCCCAAAATAGGCACGGTCGTGCTATTGTTGTCACAAACTTTCATACTTCAGTTTTTTTTACGCACGGCCGTGCCCTAAAATAGGCACGGTCGTGCTATTGATGTCGCAAGTTCTCATACTTCAGCTATTTTGCGCACGGCCGAGCTCCTTTCTATGCACGGTCGCGCCAGTTCTTGGTCCGGCAGGGTTGCTTTGGGTGTCCGGGAGGATCCTCTTGTTTCTGAGCTAGGAACACGCCAACTTAGGTTTAACTCACTTTGATCAACCTAGAGAGTTCCACATGGTTGAAATTGCAATGAACATAACTAATTTAGTTCTTGGTCCATACATTTTTCACAATTCATCGTAAGTCAACAAAACTATTTTCAAGTCACTGATCTTCAAAATATTGGTATATAATGAGACTCACTCAGTGTAAGTTATTTTTGAAAAACGGTTGCCATACACAATTAACTAAGAATTTTTGACTCCCATGCTAGTCTACCGTAATGTCTTTGCAATATCAAGGATATTTTACTGCATGTTAAGCATCTGAAAAACCAACAAGGCCTGTATTCGAGGATAAGTTGCCACTTGAAGGTTTTCTCCTTCCTCTAATGAATGTCAATTTTCAAAAATTTCATCCCTAAATGATTTGACCCCCCCCTTTTTTTTGAAGTACATATTCAAGCTTACTTTCATATTGAGTATGGATCAGAAAAAGGAATTTCCTAATTCATCCGTTGTAATTGTACTACAGTCGGTACAGTATTGGAAATAAGTTGCCAATCTTGCGCTGCAAAATAATTTGTTGAGGAACTGTACGCCTGTAAGCATCGCGTTTTAGTCGTTCTAACAATAATCAGAAAACAACTTGTTAGTTATAATGTCGCCTTCTTGCTTCTGTTTGGTGTTATTAACCTCGGCGAGGCAGCTCGCCAAGTCGCCCGGTTAGGTTGGGTTTTAAGCATTTTTGAGCAACTTGAACCCGCAAGCCGCCCTCATGGCGACTTCATCAATTTAGATCATTCACCACTGTTACGATGTGATCTCGCAAACCATGCCAAAAGGCGACTTCATCACTTTACCCATAGATCAAATCTATGAGCGAACCGACTTGGCGACTTCATCAATTTAGATCATCATTTATGTCACCCGTTAGGGCGTGATCTCGTAAGCCGTGCCCATGGCCGACTTCATTACTTCACCCATAGACAATAAATCTATGAGCGCGCTGACATGGTGACTTCATCAACTTGAAATATCATCATTCATGTCACCTGTTAGAGCGTGATCTCGCAAGCCGCACCCGTGGGCGACTTCATTACCTCACCCATGGACAATAAATCTATGAGCGCGCCGACATGGCGACTTCATCAACTTGAGAGATCATCATTCATGTCACCCGTTAGGGCGTGATCTCGCAAGCTGCGCCCGTGGGCGACTTCATTACCTCACCCATAGACAATAAATCTATGAGCGCACCGAATGGCGACTTCATCAACTTGAGAGATCATTATTGACTCAACATTATTACAATTATTTTATCGTGTAACTTTTTTTATTACTAACTCCGACCGTCTTCTCCTCTTTTCTTTAGCTCTTTCTCTCTTTGCACTTAAACTGCAACATCACCTCAGATGTGGTAGCTATTGACTCAAATCTGGCTGCTCTTATCCGACGAACCCCAAATCTTGTTTGCCTCTTCTTTTTCATTGTCTTTTTGTTCCTTAGTGAAAATGTATATCGATGGCTTACTTTAATGAAAGTGTTATCAAAGGTGTTGGCAGTTCAACGATAACACTTCAGACAACACACACACATACACACCCGAGTTAAAACAATTTTCAAAAAGAGTTTGCAGCGGAATAAAACACAAGAATTATTTTTCTCAAGATATATAAAGTATATATCTCGAGAGGTGCCTCAAAAGGCGAGACCTTCTGTAAGTACCCAAATCTGAAATTAACCAACTTTAGAGGAACTCCTAGCACCATTCAGGGATAAACTGATAGGCTGGGACCTCACTAAGATAAACCTAAAATTCTAGGACAACTCTGGAATTAAAATTGGAAAAATCCAGAAGCTCGCCAGGTTGAGCCGTACAGATGGTTTGGACGCGGGACAGCCCCAGCCATACGGCTACTATGGGTACCCTCAGTCCTTATAAATTGAGACCCTTGCTGATCATTTCAGGGGGGAGAAAATCATATTTGTGTGCAAACTCTGCCAGATTGAGAGCAGATTAGGGATACAAACATTCTTGAGTGAAAAGAGAGAAAGAAGATAGGCTTAGAACCAAAATTGGTGAGGCCTCCTTCTCCCCATTTTCTCTTCATCTCATAATATATTTTATTTTGCCTTATTTACATTATGTATTTATTATTCTTGCACATATTATGAATTGGAACCAAGTTCTTGATATGAATCAATGATACCCTCATGTTCTATGCATGATCAAGGGTTCAAACCTAAGACGATCAATGCTTGTTAACATTTAATGTCTTTACATTAATGTTCTTTACATTATGTCTTTACTTTTATGCAATTTATGTTATGTCTTTACATTTATGCAAGTTAAATTCCATGTCTTTACTTTTTAAGATGATTTTATGGTGAAATGATCAAGTTTGGATGTTAAAGTTTCAATCTTTACCATTCAAACTTTGATCTAACTCCAATAATGTCTATTTGGATGGTAAATATTCAATCTTTATCCATCCAAAGGTTGATTTCTTACTTCCCCAAGGTCTTTCCTTGGATGAATCATCCATTTGGATGTTAAAGTTTCCATCTTTAACCATCCAAATGATGATTTTGGCTCAAATGCCATGTTCATCACCTTTCCTAATTTTCCCCAATTATTGCCTTGATCACACCCAAAACCTTGTGTTTTGGTGTTTAATTAGTGATTAAGAGCATAGGTATGATTTAATTCAAGCTTTAGGTGAATAATTAAACTGGAAAGATGTAAAACAGTTCAGTTTCAATAGAATGCTCTGTTTCTGCCTGAAACTGGACTGATTTCTTGATAATCTGTAAAAAATCCCAGGGATGACCTTCCCATCCGTACGGTTAGTTTGGTCGGAGGGGTGAATTTTTAGTCTTTCCCTTTTCTGTTAAACTGTTTACAATACTACTCCTTTTGGTTAAGTTTCTAACTGATTTTGTTAAAAGTCAGTTTCTCCCATTTTCAAGAACACACACACACATTTGCACAATTTTAACAAGCTTTAGGGAGATTCGGTTTCTTCCGAGGCACTTTGGGTGAACTACCGGTTGAGTTCTTCCCAAAGCGTAACCTGACCTCCGAATCCTTTGTCTCTAACCATTTTTCGTTAAGTTTGGGTTTAAAGTTAAACTAACGTGACGACTCCGTTTTCCGTTAAAGTACCGTGTTTGATTCTCCGGGAACCGTTCGTTTTCCTGCGGGTATCTTACAGTGGCGACTCTGCTGGGGAATAAAGTGTTTTCAAACTTCTTTTTAGAAGCTTTGGGGGCACTTTTGTGTGGGTCAAACTCACGTCCCCGTTTGTTGACTTTGTGCTTGTTTTGTGTGTATTTTATGTTTCTGTTTTAATTTCTGGGAGTGAAACTGTTCTGGAAATGCAATAAACTGGGGCTTGATGATCAGAAGTTGAAAATTTGCAAAAATAATGGAGCTACTACTCTAGCCGTACGGCTAGTTTAGCTGGGCCCACAGAATACTTCACGCTAACAATTTTGTGCAGGGCATAAGCATTCTGATGGTCCACTTGCATTTCTTCTTGTCCAGGTTCCATTTACAGCCTCTACTTGTGCACATTTACCTTATTTTTTCTTAGCCAAAAATGGATTTTCAAAGCTTGGTAATGCACAAATCTTTGGGACATAAAATTGGGTTTTCAAAGCCTCATTGTGCATTACCCCCTTTATAAAAGTTTTGGTTTCTCAAAATTCTCTTGTTGTGCGCAACCTTTTTGTACAAATGATTTTCAAAAGGTTGTTGTTCTTGTTGTAAAATTTTGGTTTAAAAAACCTTTGGTTGTGCACAACCTTTCCATGTATAAAATTTTGATTTTTGCTTGTTCATATCCTTGTTTGATTACTTGTGCAATTGCTTGTTCATTATACTTGTTTATACATTGTTCATGATATTAAAACAAATTGAAAATTTCTATTTGACTCAAAAAGGAACATAGAAGGCTTCACACAACGCGCACTTGACCTTGTGCACGTTCCAAAAACCCTTTAAACCCGGGTTGGATGCCACGATGCAGCTTGATTGGTGCTCTTGTGCCCTTCTCGCGCGCACGGGTCCATTCCACCTCCCCTTCTGAGCCGAGTGTAAGGATCCCGCCCCAAAAAAAACACGAGCACGTTTCAAGGGCGAAATACCAAACGCGGGAACCGGACCAATTTAACGGAGTCGCCACATTTTGTTAATTTAAAACCCAACAAAATGACAAAGGTTTGAGTTCAAAGGTTCGGAGATCAGGTTACAACTTGGGAAGAGTTTTTACGTCCTCCCAAGTTTCCTCGGACAAAGCCGAGTCTCCCTTGTTAGTCAACAAAAGTGCATGTGTGTGTGTGTGTTTTAACGGAAAATCTTTGTTTTAACTTTTTATTTATCTTTTCAACTGAAAAAGGGTTTGTTTGACAAGAAAACAGAAGACAGAAGGGCAAAATGGTCAATCTCCCCATACGGCCAAAGTAGCCGTACGGATGGGGAGACCACTCCTGGGATTTTACAGTTTGTTCAAGCAACAGTCCAGTTCCAGGCAGAAACAGAGCATTCTGCTTGAACTGGACCAAACTGTTCTGATTCCAGTTTGTTATTCCAACACAAAACAACATTAACAACTCATTCCTATGCCATTTGATCATCAAAGAACCTCCCAAAACAAGAGTTTGGGCATGATCAAAGGCAATCATGGGAGAAAAATGAAAAAGGTGGCCAATATGCCCTTTTGAGCCATAGTGACCATTTGATGAGTAAAGATTGAAACTTTACCATCAAAATGGCTCTTCTAGGCAAGATTAATCATTTAGGGACAAGAACAAACCATAAATATTGGATCTTTATTACCCAAACTTGCGAATTTTAGGCTAGACCAAGGTGATGAGGATAAAGATTGAGACTTTATCCTCAACATGATCATCATAGCTTAAAATGAGCAAAATGAACAACAAGAGCATCATCCATGACAAGAATGTAAATGAACAATCAACAAGCCATGATCAAACTAGGTTTGAACCTCTTCCACACAAAGTATGGAGGGCACCTTTGATCATCTCATGGCTTGGACTAGGAAATTTAAATAGTAATAGATATATGTATATTGCTTGAATGGACAAGACTTGCAAGAATGTAAAGATCAACAATAAATGACAAGATCAAAGATAAATAGAGTTCTTAGATGAAGAGAAGGGAGGGGGAGAAGGTGGCTTTACCTATCTTGGTTTAGGCCAATCTTCCTTTCTCTCTTTCACTCTTTGTTCACTCTTACTCACACTATTCTGAGGTGAATTCGACAGAGTAACCTTAGTTCTAATGTTTCTCTCCCCCCCTGAAATGATCAGCAAGGGGCTCTTCCTGATAAGTTCAAGATGCCCGCATAAGCAAATTCAAGGGCAACTCTTGTCCTATGGCTCACATTGAGACTTATATTTGGGCAATGGTTCCGAAGAAGGTCTCCCCCAAGGTGATGGCTCAATGCTTTCCTCTCACTCTCGAGGGGGCGGCAAAAGATTGGTATGCTACTCTCCCGCTCACTGTCCGTCTTGACTGGGACTCCGCCATGCTTGCCTTCAAGAACCAATACCAAGGCAACACCACTCACCGGCCCACAAGGAAAGAGCTAGAGAACACTACTCAACGAGACCATGAGTCCTTCATCGACTTCACAAGGAGATGGAATGATAAACTCTCCGAGATTGTGGAAAGGCCAAATACCAAGGAGCAAATGGACATCTTTCTCAAATGCCTCAAAATTGATCTCCGCACCCACCTTAGTGGGGCTTGCTATGCGGATTTCTCCCAAATGTATGAGGCGGGGGTCCGAATGGACGAGTTGCTCAAAGAAGTGAAGAAAAGTTCTCCTAGCTACCGCTACAAGGCCGCTTCCAACTCCACAAAAGAGGCCTCGGTCAACGCCATCACTATCGATAAGGGGAATTACAAAAAGGTTCCTCCACCCCAAGGGAAGAAGTCTCGAAATGACCGTGTCTACACGCCTCTCCAAGGCATGACTCAAACCGAAGTGTTCGAAGTCCTCAATGCAAAGGGTCAAGTCACACCCGTACAAGGGTACCAACCCAAGACGGTCCACCCCAATCATGCTCACCACAAGTATTGTGGCTACCACCAATATAGTGGCCACACCACCGAGGAATGCTTCGTTCTCCGCAATGTCATTCAAGATCTCATAGACAAGAAAGAATTTGTAGTGACTAATGGCGAACATGTCAATGTAATAGAGATAGGAGAACTCGAGGGGACCACCCATTCAATCCCAATTGTGAATGGGGTCCCTAATGTTATGAATAAACTTGACAATTCTTGTTATGTTGTAACTTACGATGAGGTAATGAGGGATGTACTAGAGAATAGGAAAAAGAAGCAAGATGGGAACGTCAACATGCTAACTCGATCCGGTCGAGTCATAGCAAGCAACCCTTCCACTTCCGCACCAAGCTCCTCTTCTCAAAGGCCGCAAGCTCGCGACACTCCCGAAGATCCTCTACTTGTCCAACTCAAATTTGGGACCTCATTGCATCCTCAAAGAAACACCGAGATCTTGTCATCCGCAATCTCGATGATACATCAGTTTCTCCCGATACTAGTCCCGAGGACCTCACGGCAATGATCGGTCACATTCATTTCGGCAACGTCATCACCTTTGCCGATATGGACCTTCCACCATTTGGTTCCGACCACAATGAGGCTATTTACCTCAAAGTACGAGCAAGGGGGAGGCCCATCTCAAGAGTCTTAGTGGACGTTGGTTCCGCACTCAACCTCATGCCTAGCAGAATCATGGGCATACTGGGGCTTAAGGATTCCGATTTGAACCCTTCTACTCAAGTAATCCGAGGTTATGACAGCACCGCCCGTACAGTCATGGGCATGATCGAAATAGACATTGAGTTTGGGAGCATGGTCATGTCCGTTCCATTCCAAGTGCTTGACATCCCGGCCTCGTTCAACTTGCTTTTGGGTCGACCATGGATTCACAGTTCTAATGCCGTCCCGTCAACTCTCCATCAATGTGTCAAGATCCGAAATGGTGATGAAATAGTGACCGTCATGGCTGAAAACGTCACTATCCACAGAAAAGGTGAACCCGTCCACCAAGTTCAGCATGGTTTACCAGACTCCACTCTCTCCGGCGTCTCAATCAACGCCATTGACAAAGAAGGGGGAAACGGATCATGGACCCCCAGCAACCACAAAGTCCTCCGCATGATGAGGAATATAGACTACTTCCCTGGTTTAGGCCTAGGGAAATATCAACAAGGAACCCTACATCCTGTGCAAGTCCCATTCATCAAAAACACATTCGGTTTGGGGTACGAGCCTTCCAGAGAAGACTTGAAACAAGAGCAAGCAATCAAGAATGAAAAGGCCCGGGCTCGTAAAGAAGGCCGTCGTTATGAGGTCCCTAATCTAAGGCCTTACCGCAAGACGTTGAATGGCTATTTTGTCCTCCAAGGGGAAGACGTTCCATACATGATCTTTCCCGAGCCGTGGGTTAACAATAAGGGTGTCAAAAAGCCCGGTCTCGAAATCTTCTCCGATTGTGAGATCCAGAAATCCGAAAGGGAACCAACTCCCATGTCGCCCCGTGAATGGTGGGGAAGGAAGGTGACTATAGAGTCCGAGATAGAAATCACCGTGGGAGAAGAACTGACAGATTTAGCCTCCATGTTCGAAGAACTTGCCATAATGAATGAATGCCAAGTCAACGCCATCCATGGCACCGTCACCATGAACGAGACTATCAGTGAGATCCTGCCAAGCTCCGAGCCGATCAACAATTGGTATTCTACGAAAGGGCCCGTGGTATCCGAAGAATTCTTAGTCCAAGAAATGGGTTGCATACCCCGCACAGCAACAAAGGAAGAGCGGCTCACACTTACTTTCGAGTCCGAGAGTGTCTCTAATACCCTCACCCAAGAGGATATGGAGGCCATAGCCGAGCGTGTGTTTCCTTTCTTTGCTAATGAAAAATTTGATATTTCTGAGTACCCTGAGATTGCAAACATCATAAATGATGAATTAACTAATAATGAATTTAATGAACAAGTTAATAACGATTCAAATTATGATGAAATAGACCACGAAAACACAACATACTTAAATGAACTTGCTCAACAAGTCCGTAGTCATGGTGAAAATGGTCCAGAGGCTGACGAAGAATTGCATGTTGTTAATCTGGGTACCGAAGAAGAGCCAAGAGAAACTAAGATCGGAAGCTTCTTCAAGGGGGACGACAGAGACAGATTGACTGCACTACTACGGGAGTTCGTGGATGTGTTCGCATGGTCATACAAAGACATGCCGGGTTTGGACAGAAAGGTAGCGGAGCACAGAATTCCGATCAGAGAAGATGCCAAGCCAGTAAAGCAGAAGCTCAGAAAGATCAAGCCAGAATGGTCTCTGCAAGTCAAAGAAGAGATTGAGAAGCTCCTCAGTGTGGGTTTTATCAAGGTTATCGAGTATCCGACATGGTTAGCCAACATCGTGACAGTCAAAAAGGCAAACGGCAAGGTTCGAGTTTGTGTGGACTTCCAGGATTTGAACAAAGCTTCCCCAAAAGATGATTTTCCACTCCCTAATATCGACATGCTAGTCGACTCCACTGCTGCCTATGAGGTTCGCTCATTCGTGGATGGGTTCGCTGGGTACAATCAGATTCTAATGGCCGAGGAAGATAAACATAAGACAGCTTTCACAACACCGTGGGGTACCTTTTGCTACACAGTCATGCCATTCGGGTTAAGAAACGCTGGGGGCTTCCTACCAAAGAGCCGTGACAGACTTGTTCCACGATATGATTCACAAAGAAATTGAGGTCTATGTGGACGACATGATCATTCACTCCAAAGGGACCGATGGTCAACATTTAATCGATCTCCGCAAGTTCTTCGAAAGGCTTCGTCAACACGAGATGAGGCTCAACCCTGCAAAGTGCACGTTCGGGGTTATCTGAGGCAAAGTCCTTGGTTATATGGTCACTGAAAGGGGAATTGAAGTAGATCCTTCCAAAATCAAGGCAATCATTGACATGCTTCCTCCAAAGACGCAGAAAGAGATCAAAGGTTTCATGGGCAGACTGCAATACATTAGTCGGTTTGTGCACCAACTCACTTCCATGTGCGAGCCAATCTTCAAGCTACTCAAGAAGAATGTGGCTCTAGAATGGACTGACGCGTGCCAAGAAGCCTTCGACCAAGTGAAGCATTACTTGACGTGCCCTCCTATTCTAGTTCCGCCGCACAAGGAGAAACCTCTTTTGCTCTATCTCACTGTCAATGATGAAGCCCTAGGGGCTATGTTAGCACAAGAGCAACGAGAGTCCACAAAAGAGAATGTCATCTATTTTGTCAGTCGCCGATTCCAAGGAGGCGAAAAGAACTACTGTCTTAGAGAAGTCATGTGCAGCATTGGTTTGGGTCACTCAAAAGCTCAAACACTATATGGAAGCTTTTCCGATCAAGATAGTAGCAAAGGTGGACCCGCTCCGCTACATCTTCGAGAAGCCTTTCATGTCAACAAGAATAGCCAAATGGTACTTCATGCTCGCCGGCTATGATATCACTTACGTCACACTAAAATCCGTCAGGGGGAAAGTGTTCAGTGACCAGCTTGCCGAATTTCCGTGTGACGAAGTGAAGGGGGAAGACGTACAGTTCCCCGACGAGCATTTAATTTGTACTGCAACCGAGGAAATTAAGTGGCAACTTTTTTTCGATGGCGCCGCCAATAAACACGGTTTTGGTATAGGAGTATTGCTTGTCGATCCAAAAGACATCTACACTCCCATCGCCATCCGTCTGGAATTCGAAGCTACCAACAACATTGCCGAGTACGAAGCATGCATAGCAGGGCTCGAAGCAGCTCTCGAAAGAAACGTCACGGAACTAGAAGTATTCGGCGACTCTTTGCTCCTTATCAATCAGCAATCGGGTAAATGGCGAATCCAAGACCCGTCCCTCCAACAGTATGGTCAGCACCTTGAAGAATTGGTTGAACAATTCCACGAGATCACTTTCAACTACCTGCCAAGGGATAAAAATTGCTTCGCCGATGCACTGGCCACTATAGCTTCATTAGTTGAAATGCCCAAAGGGAAAATGGTGAAGCCTTTCAAAATTGCCCGAAGGAACAGTCCGGCGTACTGCATGAGTATCGAGATCAACGAGGTCCAAACAAACTCTCCTTGGTATTCGGATATCATGAATTTCCTCAAAGATGGAACTTATCCCGAGAATAGCAATAAGAAGTCTCAAGCAGCTCTGCAAAGGCTAGCCTCTCGGTACGTACTGATTGGGTATCGAGTCTATAAAAGGCACCACGACGGGATCAATCTCTTATGCGCCAATGTGGCCGAAGCTCAAGAGATAATGTGTGAAGTGCACGAAGGAGAGTGTGGACCCCACATGAATGGGTTTATGCTAGTCAAGAAGATACTCCGCATTGGTTACTATTGGAGCACTATGGAACGAGACTGTATCGAGAAAGTCAAAAGGTGTGCCAAGTGCCAATTCCATGCTAATCTGCAACACGCTCCACCCTCACAACTTTACAACATGGCCACACCTTGGCCTTTCTCTTGTTGGGGGATAGACATAATCGGTAAAGTCCATCCTGCCGGAAGCAATGGGCAATCATTCATCCTAGTGGCCGTCGATTACTTCACAAAGTGGGTCGAAGCACAAGCCTATCGGACCCTCAACGCCAAGAAAGTGGCCGAATTTGTAAAGATTAATATCATGTGCCGATACGGCGTGCCTCATGAAATCATTTCCGACAACGGCTCTCACTTTGAGAAGGAAATGGATGCACTTTTGGTAGAAACAAGATCACCAAACACAAGTCATCTCCTTACCGTCCCCAAGCAAATGGCGCGGTCGAAGCAGCAAATAAGACCATCGAGACCATCGTCAAGAAAATGGCCTCAACGGGAAGGGATTGGCCCGAGAAGCTACCATTAGCATTGTGGGGCTACCGCACATCAATACGGTTAGCAACAGGAGAAACTCCGTATGCATTAGTCTATGGTTCTAAAGCCGTACTCCCAATCGAACTTGATGTCCCATCTCTACGGGTCCTACTCGAGAATCAAGTCAATGAGGTCGACTGGATGCAAATTCGATATGAACAGCTAGCCTTACTCGACGAGAAAAGGCTAAGAGCACTCGAACGCACAAGGGCGTATCAGCAAAGGATGGCAAGAGCTTTCAACAAAAAGGTAAAGCCTCGAAACATCAATGTGGGAGATTTGGTCTTAAGACAACATCCTCCTAACGCCATGAATCCCCTAGGGAAGACCCCGATGGATCGGTCCGTACATGGTCAAAAAGATACTAAGCGGCGGTGCAGTCCGACTCGTGGATTTAGATGGTGACCAGCTGCCAAAGGAGGTCAACCTCGACAAGCTCAAGAGGTTCTATGCTTAATAAACAAAGACCATAAAAAAAAAAAATATCGCTCGCTAGGTTGAAAACCTGAAAGGGCGGCCTAGGCAAAAATCAGAGCACGTGCAAAAAAGAAGCCCGCTAGATTGACAACCCGAAAGGGCGGTCTAGGCAAAAAACAGGGTGCACACAAAAAAATAAAAATAAAAAAAATGGTCTATGTTTGTTTGAACTACGGAGACCTGAGCCTCCCAACTGGAGGAACGTAGGCAACCTTCGGGTGCGGTCTAAAACATATCAAAAATACCCAATTCACTTCAAAAAACAAGATGCAATTTTTATTCATTCAATGAATTATTCAAACCATTACAACGGATTTATTGAGCAACAAAAGACATCAAAACATTAAATCCTAAAACAAAGTGGTCTAATTTAATTGCAATCTCTTGGGGTACAAAGAAAAATCTAATCTTTCTTAGGTTTGGGAACCCATTGCTTCTTGTTATGCCCTTTAGTCTTCTTGGATGGGGACGGAACATTCTTAGGACCGCCAAGACGGGAGAAAACGCTAGGACGGGACGTAGCTTCATCAACGGCTTTCCCTTTGCCCTTATCAAGCGGAGCCTTAGTGCGGACAACCATGGGACGCTTCCACACATGAAAGGAATTTCCTTTAACTTTCTTCTTCTTGGGAAAATGACGGGGTCTATAGTCCCGCACATGAATCACCGGTCTCACGGGGTCAACAACATCGTCATTGGGCCTTCCCAAACAATAAAAAACGCTCGGACGCTTCTCCACCATCGGGACGGACCCCACAGCTGGAACGGCATTCACCACTGGAATGGACTTCTCACCCTCGGGGACGGAAACCTTAACTTCAAAGGAGAAAGTCATTGGGGCCATTATGACAAGAATTTTGTGGTTTAGGAGGAGAAAGTGTTTGCAAAAGAGTGCTATGTGACCATTCTGGTCGAAAATGGTTCAAAATTTATAGCTGTTGGAACATTCTGATCAGAAAAAGAAAGGGGCTGTAATTCAGCAGGCCAGAAGCACGCGCCTCCGACAAGGCTTCACAACGCGCGCGCCTCCCACAAGCAAGGCCCAATGCGCGCGCCTTTGACAGCAGTTCAGACAGAAATGGCCCTTGTCAGTTCAGAACAGAACCCAAGCACTTCAACATATCCAACCTGCAGCAAAATCAAATCCCAGCAGCAAAAAGGAGTTCAAGCATCAACAACAAGCATCCTTTGGGCACACATTTGTTTGTAAAGAGTCGACATCTAAGATCGAGTCGCTAATAAAGCATAAAATGAGTAGTAAGATAACTAGGATTGTAAATACATGTTAAATGTTATTACAGGCAAAAATAAAAATGTTTCCAATCCCTCATCCTCTCAGCCGCAACAGCTCGGGCACATCATCACCAGCACTGTGCTCACCCCCTGCTACCGCTCTCGGTCTCCTCATCGTCATCATCATCCTCATCATCATCATCGTCATCATCATCCTCAGACTCAGATGTCTCAATCACAACATCAGGACGGGTCCTCTTGGCAGCTCTCCCTGATGAACTAGCGCCACCCCGGCTCTGGCTACCTTCTCGGCTCAAACTCCTACTATGGCTACCTCCGTGGCTCAGACTCCTGCTCAGCGACTGCCTCGCCAAAGAGACAGCGTCATCAATGTCCAGTGCAGCATCCCTGCAGCCTCGTCCGATGCCCTGAGCACCTCGGGCAGCTCCTCTCGCAGCACCAGCAGCATCTCTAGTCATGGCAGCAATATCCCTGCACAGCTCTAGCACCCTCTCCTCCAGCTGACGAAGCCTCCTCCTCATTCCTTTGTTCTACCTACCCAAGTGCCTATAAGCAGCTACAGGTACCTATTACAACAAAGAACAGAAAAAGGAAGTTACATCAATACAAAGGACAGAAAAACAAGACTGGAACTGAGAAATGCAAAGATGGTCAGAAAAACATACCACAGCAGCCTGAGCGGGAGGCTCTCTCTCCGGTGACATATCCTCGGGAACAATCTCCCTCTGCTCCTCAAAGACCCCGAAGTTGGAATAAGTGTAATAGGGAGGAGGCAAAGGAGGATCAAAACAATACCTAGCACCGGTAGTATAAAACCGAGCGGAGGTCGTAGGAGCAGCCTATGATCTCCTCGGATCAGCAAACATGAAGCCTTGCATCAAGTTGTTCTCCCTGAAGAGGCCATAATCCTGATCCAAGTGAATGTAAGGGACGGCATCAACCCCTACCATGTATGCCGCGCGATCAGCCTCTGAAAGTGACCTCCAATTACGAGGGCAGAAAGGAGGAACGTCTGGAACTGTAGGACGAGGGGGGGGGTGTAAAAGTCTGTCACCTGGGTACCATGCTGCCAGAACACTCTGTCCCCCAAATACAGACATGCACTCCAACAAAGTTTGGAACATTTGGAAGCCTATGAGATAGGCGTGGAGTTGAGAACCATGTTTCAAGAGCAAGCTAGGCAAGAGAGGTACAAGACCATTGTTGCATTCACTACTTGTAAAATGAATGAAGGGCAACAAGTGAGTCCTCACTTTCTTAAAATGAAAGGTTATGTAGAGCACCTTGAGAAACTTGGCTATCCAATCCCATTGGAGCTAGCCATGGATCTCATTCTTAATTCATTTGCCTAAAAATTATAATCAGTTTGGGATGAATTATAACATGCATGGAATGGATAAGAACCTCTCTGAGTTGCATGGGATGCTCAAAACTGCAGAGATGAAAATTGTGGAGAAAGGTTCTCCCGTGCTCTTGGTTCATGATGGGAAGAAGGCTAGTGCCAAAGGAAAGGGTAAGAAAGTTGTCAAACCCAAAATAAGCAAGGCAAAGGTTGCCAAGGCTTCTGAGGCAAAACCCGATTCACAAAAGGATGCAATCTGTTTCCATTGTCAAGAAATTGGTCATTGGAAACGTAATTGCAAGGCTTTCTTGGAAGAGCAAAAGAAGAAGAAGAGCAGCAAGGCTGCGTCGACTTCAGGTATCTATATGATAGATATTCTCCTTTCTACCACTGATTCTTGGGTATTGGATACCGGATGAGGTTCTCACATTTGTCTAAATGTGCAGGGACTAAAGAATAGGAGACTGCTTAAAGAAGGTGAAGTAGATCTACGCGTGGGGAATGGAGCAAGAGTTGCTGCATTAGCCGTAGGGACTTATGAAGTCACTTTACCTTCCGGACTAATTCTTGTTTTGAACAATTGTTATTATGTTCCGGATTTAAGCAGAAATATTATTTCAATTTCTTGTTTGGATAATGAAGGTTTTAAGTTTCTTATTGAGAATAAGAAATTTTCTATTTATTTAAATGATGTGCTTTATGGTATTGCTAATTCATTTAATGGCCTTTATATCTTGGATGTCAAGAATGAAAATAATGACAATGTCTATCATGTAAATAAGAAATCTAAACCTAATGATGTAAATCATACTTATTTGTGGCATTGCCGTCTCGATCATATTAATGAGAAGCGTATCTCAAAACTCCATGGGGACGGACTTTTGGGTTCATGTGACTTAGAGTCATATGATACTTGTGAGTCGTGTCTTCTTGGAAAAATGACTAAGACACCTTTTACCAAGCAAGGTGAAAGGGCAAGCGACTTATTGGGGTTGATACATTCCGATGTATGCGGACCATTAAGTAGCAATGCTAGGGGAGGATTTCAATACTTCATAACCTTCACTGATGATTATAGTAGATTTGGGTATGTTTACCTAATGAAACATAAAAGTGAAGCGTTTGAGATATTTAGAATATTTCAAAATGAAGTAGAAAAACAACTTGGCAAAAGTATTAAGGCACTTCAATCAGATCGTGGTGGTGAATACTTGAGTCAAGAATTGATGATCATCTAAAGAATTGTGGAATAGTTTCACAATTGACTCCGCCCGGAACACCACAATGGAATGGTGTGTCTGAGAGGAGGAATCGGACTTTGTTAGACATGGTTCGATCAATGATGAGTCAAGTTGATCTTCCAATATCCTTTTGGGGTTACGCCCTAGAAACCGCTGCTTTCACACTAAATCGTGTTCCAACTAAATCGGTTCAAAAGACTCCATATGAGATGTGGAGCGGAAAGAAGCCTTGTCTGTCTTTCATGAAGATTTGGGGTTGCGAAGCTTTTGTCAAAAGACTTGTCTCAGACAAACTTGTCACGACCCGAAATCTAGGCTCTATTTTATTAGTAATTAAATGATTTTTATTTAATTAATTGCTTATTTATTTATTTAAATTATTATTTATTCAAATATTTATGTGTGCAACTTATGTGTTATAATAATTATGCCTAGCATTTTAACTGGGCCATTTGTGCTAGTGTAAAAGTGTTGAGTCTTATTAGTTAGTGGGGAGTTTAAATTGAAGAGGTGGTATTGGGGGAGGGGCCTTTTTGTAACATTTCAAACATTTCTTCATCTTCTCCCTACTTCCCTCACCTCCCTCACCCTACTCTTTCACCTCACACTCCACCTCCCTCTCTCTCCCTGGAAATCTCTCTCTCTCTCCAAGGTTTTGGTAAGTTTTCTTCCTCTCACTTCTCTCTTCATTTTCTCCATCTTCCTCTCATTATTATTCATTTCTTAAAACGTGAACATTGTTTAGATCGTCGATAGGTTCGTTGGAAGCCAAAAATATTTGAAATCCATCAACTTTGAGAAAATTCAAGTAAGTTACTTTTCCCCCATTTCGATGCTAAAATGTTCATATCACGTTTTTATGATGATTGATGTGTTACATTTGAAGTTTGGTTGGGTTTTGAATTTGTTTGGAATTTATTTTGGGTTTTGATAAAAAAAATGGTGATTTTGGAATGTTGGGTTTGATTCTTTGTTTTGGGTTGATGAATGGTGTATTTGAGTCCCCACCCTAGTTATAAATTGTTTTGGTACATTAGTACATGAGTTGGAAGTTGGGATTTTGGTTAAATGTGTTTTGGGTTGAAAATGGAAGAACCCATGTTGTTCTTCCCGATTTCTGGCAATCCGGAAGGTTGGGCGGCCGCACAAACTTTCCTGGGCGACCGCGCATCTTTCTGAGAGCTTTTGTTCTTGTTTTGAGGCACTTTGGGCGACCGCACAACCCACCTTGGGCGGCCGTACAGATCTCTGAAAATTTACATTTTGTTAAATTGTGTGACTAAAGAATGCGTTGTGATCCAATTCTTGGGTGTCCTCCTAGTTGACCTTAGTGAACATTGTAGTGCATTCTAGTGATAGAATTGAGTCCTTTGTGATCAAGTTTGTGTTTGAAATTAAGTAAGTGTTAATTGTCATTGTTGGAACACTTTATTGATTGGGTTTGATTCCTTTGTGAATAAATACGAGATGGAATTTGATTAACAATTTTATTTATTATCCCTGATCCGGAAGTAACCTTTTTATGTATGAGCAAGATGGATGATGTGGGCACGCCCTAGCGAGGCACATCAACTATACGTTTAAAATGGTTGGACTTAATAAGGCGTCAAAACAGTTTTGGGCCTTAGGCAAAGATGAGATTAAACATGCTTTTAAAATTGGATTCCTAAGAATCATATTGGATATGATTGACAAGAAATTGTCTACCTAATTAATTTGATTTCGAGCGGTGCACCATAGAGTACTTGAAATTAAATTAAAGTTGGATCTTAGCCCAATTTAAAAGAATCTCATAAAAGGATCTAAGAGTCGTATGAGATATGATTGACAGGGTTGTCTACCTAATTAATTTGATTTTGTGTAATCCGCCATAGCGGACTTAAAATTAAATTAAAGTTGGATCTTAGCCGATTTAAATTATATTATACATAGGATGTATAAGAAGGTTATATAATTTAGTGGGATTGGATGTATAAGAAGGTTATATAATTTAGTGGGAGTATTTTTGGAAAATACATTATTTATCTCTTTAATGAGATTGGTACTTGTAAAATTTTGGAAATTTTGCATGAGTTGTAGATAATGACAACTAACTTCGTTGCGATCAATCCTTTAGAAGGATGAGCTTCAAAGAGAATGGTACAAACTTCATGGATTGGATCCTGAGCCTGAGCCTAAGAATGGTTCTAAGGCAAGAAGATGGGTTGTACATTCTTGATGGGCCAATTCCTAAAGAACCTAATGCCGGAGTAGACAATCACAAGAATCATGATTATGATTCTAGGAATGTGAGTTGTCTTATGCTCACGATTATGTGCTCTTAAACTCCAACAAATTTTGGAACTTGTGGAAGCCTATTAAATAGGCGTGGAGTTGAGTTACATGTTTCAAAGAGAAATCTAAGCAAGAGAGGTATAAAACCATTGTTGCATTCACTCATTGCAAAATGAGTAAAGGACAAAGAATGGAACCTCACATGCTTAAGATAAAGTCTACGTAGAGCATCTTGAGAAACTTGGTTGTCCAATTGGATTGGAGCAATCCACGGATCTCATTCTTGATTCATTGTTCAAATGTTATGATCACTTAGTGATGAACTATGACATGCTTAGAATGAATAAGAATCTCTTCGAATTGCATTAACATGCTGAAAAACTGCGAAGATGAGATATTGGAGAATGGTTCTCCAATGCTCATGGTTCATGATGGAAAGGGGCCAAGTGCCAAATGAGAGGTAAGACAAGGGTTGTCAAACCTAAAGGAAATAATTGATGCAATTTGGTAAAGTGGCAATTGGATTGACCATCTAAAATTGTAGTCAAAAGGTAAGACAAGAGTTGTCAAACCTAAAGGAAATAATTGTGGTTAAAATTATAACTCTAATTGATGCAATTTGGTAAAGTGGCAATTGGATTGACCATCTAAAATTGTAGTCATAATTCTAGACGATCAATAAAAAGAATGGTAGTGGGACTACCTGTAGATACCCCGGGGGAACCACGGCTTGGCTAGAGCGCGTGAATTATCCTAGGATGTCTAACTTGTTTTTAGAGTCGCCACCTATGTTTTGAGGAACATAAGAAAAACCTATTTATAATAGCCTAAGTTTGATTACGAAAACAGAGATTCTTTGTTTTGAGGTTCGGGGGTTAGGTTACGAGATGGGAAGTGCCGAAACACCCATCTCGCCCAACTAAAGTTGGTCTTGCTTGATCAAAATCTACATGAATGATAAACGTTCTTCTTCTTCTTCTTTAAATCATAAAAAGGGGTTTTAAAATAGAGTTTGGAATGTAGGAGATAACTCTTTAACCGACCTCAATGAGATGAGGTGATCATTAGAGTCATGTCCCAAAATGATTTGGGTGATTTCACTTTGATAAAACAAAAAGAAAGAGAAAATAGATGAAGTTAAGAAGAGGAAAGAAATAACTTTACCTAGACTTCAAGAGATTTCAAACACTTCTTGATGAATTCTTTGGAGAAATCCTTTGGAAATGCTTTGTAAGTGTGAAATTTTAGTGTCTTATTGAGAATGTAAGATTGAGAGCCCAAGGTCCTTGAAAATGGAGGTAAAGGGGGGTTTTTATAGGTGAAAGAGAGATGTTTTTGGTGCCAAAACTCAGTCACCAAGAAATCTTTCCTGGGCAAAATCCTGTAAATTGAGCAAGGGAGAGAATCTGGCCAGAAATCTGTAACCGACGCCCAGAGGCGCGCATTTCCTGCTTTGGGGGTGGGAGGCGCGCGCGTCTGGATCCTCCTGTCGGAGGCGCGCGACTCAGAGAAGGCGATTTTGACAGAATGGACTAGAAAGTTAGCCCTGTTATTCAGTTTAGTCCCTGGACTTAACAAAGTCAGTCAGGAACTTAACGGAAGTGACAGAAACTAACGAGAAACACTTAAAATGGGGAGAAACACAAGATCAAATGTGAAATTGGGGTGAGCGGTCCAAGGCGGGGTGTCTACAGAGCCCCTCGGCGACGTGGATTGCAAAGCAAAACGAGTCGACGAATGTTAAAAACACCCGCCGAGGACATCACCAAGAAAAAGCAAAGACTCGATGAAAGCAGGAATTTGAAATTGTGAGAGATAGTGGTGCGCTCCCTGTGTGAGCGGCTTTTGTTGATAGAGGGGGTGGCATGATCCGTTAGGTGAACCTGCCGGCTGAATATGTTGAATAAGGCCGTTAGTGAACCTTTGAACGAGGCCGTTAGTGAACCTTTGGAGAGGCCGTTAGTGAACCTTTGAAGAGGCCGTTAGTGAACCTTTGAGGAGGCCGTTAGTGAACCTGTGAAGAGGCCGTTAGTGAACCTTTGAGGAGGCCATTAGTGAACCTTTGAGGACGAATCCGTTAGTGAAATCCGTTGATGAGGCCGTTAGTGAACCCTTGAATGAGCCCGTTAGTGAACCTGTGAAGAGGCCGTTAGTGAACCTTTGAGGAGGCCGTTAGTGAACCTTTGAGGACGAATCCGTTAGTGAAATCCGTTGATGAGGCCGTTAGTGAACCCTTGAATGAGGCCGTTAGTGAACCTTTGAAGAGGCCGTTAGTGAACCTTTGTTGACGAATCCGTTAGTGAAATTCGTTGATGAAATATTGCTTTGAAGTCACGTGCCACTTGGAGTCACACTTGACTTTTTGACTTGTGGGTGCGGGCACAGTTGACCGCGACCAGAAGAATGTTCATGCTGGGGATGAAATGTAAAAACTGATTTTTGAGAAATAACGGCGTCTGTTACGAATCTCACTCATCTTGCAGTGGTGGAGCTGAAAACTCAGATGAGCATGGATGTGACACCTTGATTCCCGCGTGGGGAGTTGTGTTTGAATTCCTCAGGGAGCAAAGGCGCGTGCGTCTGATCTTCGCCGTGGGAAGCGCGCGCGTTTCAGTGACACAGCGGGAGGTGCGCGCATTCTGTCCTAGTTCGACATACATAACCAGACAGTTCACTTTTCGGCGAGTTTTTTCAAAATTTCGAAGAGCCCTTCAAATTCTGAACCCAATTTTTGCGGAGAAATCACCCCAAAACACTTTCTTGTTGTTCTAGGTGCGATTCTATCATAGGAACGATGTCGGATCGTCAACAATCTCCTCCATTCGAGATGCCACAGGGCGAGGAGCCTGAGGTTGGAATTGAGGTGATGGACCCGAGTTTGCTCACGTATCAGCCGCATACCCATATTTCCCACTTTGTTTCAGCGGGATTGGTAAGAATTTTTCATTCTCTTTGTGATTTTCGCATTTTTGGGGCTGCTCTGTTTCACCCGTATTTTTCGCTGCAACTTCTTTCATTGATTGTCACTGTTGACTTACTGCAAGAAACATGTTCGGATACCCTTTTTCATACCCACGCACTCGTATGCATGTTGAAGTTTCTGCTTAGGGTTTGTCCGTTTTTCTAGCCGTTATGCTGATGAAATTTTCGTTATTTCTTGTTTCTTTTCAGGAGTGGAGCCACCTGTCGGAGATTCGAGGCGGAGCTCATGGCCCGGTTACCATCTGGAGTAAGCTGCCCGAGAATGTCAGGGCTCGGGTTCAGGCCACCCATTTCGGCCTTTTTATTACTAGTCTACCGGCGTTGAAGAATGATCCGGATGTTATTCAGGCTCTGAGAGAAAGAGATGGTGGGACACCACCCATACTTTCCATCTGCCTATGGGAGAGGTCACGATGACGCCCACTGATTTCACGGCATTGACTTGTCTGCCGTTTGCGGGGGAGCCTGTCCCTTGTGTTTTGAGAGGGACCCTTCGGACTGCTGACGAGCTGTTGGCCCTGGTTGACTGCGGCTTCCCGGTGAAGAATTATCGAGTCACTTGGGGGAGCATCCGTCGGTATTTTAGTATTCTTGCAGCCGAGCCTTTGGGTGTCACTGCTGAGCGGGTCGATGCTGTGGCCCGTTGTTTTATATGGTACCTGTTGTCCCACACTCTATTTGCCAGTGGAGGGTCATCGGCTTCCTTGGCTTTGCTTGACTTGTTGGTAGACTTGGACCAGGCCGGTCATTATAACTGGGGTGCAGCGGGCTTGGCTGCTTGTTATCATGGTATGGATCTGACTAGCCGCTCGACCACTAGCTCGGTCACGGGTTTCAGCCTGTTGTGGGAGGTATACTGCTTTCCCTTTTCTTTTCGGCCTTCTTGTCATTTGCTCTACTGTATCTTTGAACTGTCATTTAATTCTGCTCTTGTCTCTGTTTTGCAGCTATGGGCCTTTGCTGTCTTGGAGCTGAGGGACTTCAAGATTAACAGAGAGGGTCAACCTAAGTATCCGGACTGCGTGAGGTGGTCATATAGGGAGAGGAATGTGAGGACTGGCACTGTTCCCATCAGCCTGCTTTCAGCTCGGCGCCACTTGGATTCTTTGAGGCTGGAGGCTCTCGCCTCTTCTTTGTTTCTGTGGAGAGCTATTTATGCCTTTATTGAGCATACCCTGATTCCCACCCGCTCGAGGCTTCTGATGAGCTCAGTGGAGTGTATGGCGATGTATCTTGGGGAGAGAGTGTTTTGGCAGCATGGTGGTCAGGTGACGGACTTCCACCACCCTCCTAGGCCAGCGGTTCCTGATGTTCCTCCTTTTTGTCCTCGTAATTCGAGGGCTCTTTCAGAGGCAGAGCGGGCAGTCTACCTTGTGGGGGTTGATGCTGTCCCTTTCATTCATCTAGAGCAGGATTACGGTTTATTCCGGGAGCATAACCTCCAGCAGGGTTTCATGTTCACTGATCCGAGGGAGACACATGCTGCTCTACAGACTTCGGCTCGATTTTATTCCACCGGTGCTGGATATTGCTTTGATCCCCCTTTGCCTCCTTCATATTATACTTACTCGAACTTTGGGGTGTATGAGGAGCAGAGGGAGATTGTTCCCGAGGACATGTCGCCGGAGCGAGAGCCTCCTGTTCAGGCTGCTGTGGTATGTTTTCCTGTCTGTCTTTGCATTTCTCAGTTCCAGTCTCGCTTCTCTGTTCTTTGTATTGATGCAACTTCCTTTTTCTGTTCTCTGTTGCAACAGGTACCTGTAGCTGCTTATAGGCACTTGGGCAGACAGAACAAAGGGATGAGGAGGAGGCTCCGTCAGCTGGAGGAAAGGGTGCTAGAGCTGTGCAGGGATATTGCTGCCATGACTAGAGATGCTGCTGGTGCTGTCTCTGGTGCTGCGAGAGGAGCTGCCCGAGGTGCTCGGGGCATGGGACGAGGCTGCAGGGATGTTGCACTGGACATTGATGAGGCTGTCTCTTCGGCGAGGCAGTCACTGAGCAGGAGTCTGAGCCGCGGAGGTAGCCATAGCAGGAGTCTGAGCCGAGGAGGTAGCCAGAGCCGGGGTGGCGCTAGTTCATCAGGGAGAGCTGCCAAGAGGACCCGGCATAATGTTGTGGTTGAGACATCTGAGGAGGAAGAATCTGCTGATGATGATGATGATGAGGAGGAGGAGACTGAGAGCGGCAGTGGGGGTGGGCACGGTGATGCCGATGATGATGATTCTGAGTAGCCTTTTGGGGAGGACGAGAGATTGAAAACATTTTTATTTACCTGTAATAAACATTTAGCATGTATTTACAATCCTAGCTATTTACTACGCTTTTTAGTTATCTGTCTAGACTCGTTCCTAAGTGTTGACTCTTTACAAACAAATGTGTGCCCAAATGTGTTCATCATGGTTGCTTAAACTCCTTTTCTGTGCTGGGATATGATTTCTTGCAGGTTGAAGGCGTTTGAACGTGCCTGGGCTTCTTTCTTGAACTGACAAGGGCATGTTCTGTTTCTGTCTGCTGTCAAACGCGCGCGCGTCCGGCTTTGGTAGCGGGAGGCGCGCGCATCTGGAGTCGCTTGTCGGAGGCGCGCGCTTCTGGCTTGCTGAATTCCAGCCCCTTTCTTTTCTGAGCAGGGCACTCTTAACAACTATAAATTCAAACCATTTTCGATCAGAATGATCACACAGCAATATTCTGCATTCTTTCCTTTACTCTATACCTCAAAATTCTTGTAGCAATGGCCCCGATGACCTTTACTTTTGAAGTCAAGGTTTCCGTCCCCGAAGGTGATAAGTCCGTCCCCATTGCTCCAATTGTGAAGACGCGTTCTAGCGTTTTTGATCGTTTAGGAAGACCAAATGAGGATGTTGTTGCCGCGGATTCTGTGAAGCCGGTGGTCCACGTGAGGAATTGTAGGCCTCGTTATTTGCCTAAGAAGAGGAAAGTTAAGGGGAATTCTTCTCATGTGTGGAAGCGTCCCGTGGTTGTTCCGGTCAAAGCTCCTTCTAGCAAGGGCAAGGAGAAGGTTGTTGATGAAGCTCCGTCTCGCCCGAATGTCTTTTCTCGTCTTGGTGGTCTCGAGAATGCTCCGCCTCCCTCCAAGAAGACTAAAGGCCGTCCCCAAAAGCGATGGGTCCCAAAACCGAAGAAAGATTAAATATTTCTTTCTACCCTATGAGATTGCAATTTAGGATAGACCACTTTGTTTTAGGATTTAATGTTTTGATGTCTTTTGTTGCTCAATAGACCCGTTGTAATGGCTTGAATAACTCTGAATGAATAAAAATTGCATCTTGTTATTTGAAGTGAATTGGATATTTTTGATATGTTTTAGACCGCACCCGAAGGTTGCCTAAGTTCCTCCAGTTGGGAGGCTCAGGTCTCCGTAGTTCAAACAAACAAAGACCATTTTTTTTTTTTTTTTTGTGTGCACCCTGTTTTTTGCCTAGACCGCCCTTTCGGGTTTTCAATCTAGCGGGCTTCTTTTTTGCACGTGCTCTAATTTTTGCCTAGGCCGCCCTTGCGGGTTTTCAACCTAGCGAGCGATTTTTTTTTTTTTTTTTTTATGGTCTTTGTTTATTAAGCATAGAACCTCTTGAGCTTGTCGAGGTTGACCTCCTTTGGCAGCTGGTCACCATCTAAATCCACGAGTCGGACTGCACCGCCGCTTAGTATCTTTTTGACCACGTACGGACCGATCCATCGGGGTCCCCATTTCCCCAGGGGATTCATGGCATTAGGAGGATGTTGTCTTAAGACCAAATCTCCCACATTGATGTTTCGAGGCTTCACCTTTTTGTTGAAAGCTCTTGCCATCCTTTGCTGATATGCCCTTGTACGTTCGAGGGCTCTTAGCCTTTTCTCGTCGAGTAAGGCTAGCTGTTCATATCGACTTTGCATCCAGTCGACCTCGTTGACTTGATTCTCGAGGAGGACCCGTAGAGATGGGACTTCAAGTTCGATTGGGAGTACGGCTTCATAACCATAGACTAATGCATAAGGAGTTTCTCCTGTTGCTGACCGTATTGATGTGCGGTAGCCCCACAATGCTAATGGTAGCTTCTCGGGCCAATCCCTTCCTGTTGAGGCCATTTTCTTGACAATGGTCTCGATGTTCTTATTTGCTGCTTCCACCGCGCCATTTGCTTGGGGATGGTAAGGAGATGACTTGTGCTTGGTGATCTTGTATTCTACCAAAAGTGCATCCATTTCCTTTTCAAAGTGAGAGCCGTTGTCGGAAATGATTTCATGAGGCACGCCGTATCGGCACATGATATTAATCTTTACAAATTCGGCCACTTTCTTGGCGTTGAGGGTCCGATAGGCTTGTGCTTCGACCCACTTTGTGAAGTAGTCGACGGCCACTAGGACGAATGACTGCCCATTGCTTCCGGCAGGATGGAATTTACCGATGATGTCTATCCCCCAACAAGAGAAAGGCCAAGGTGTGACCATGTTGTAAAGTTGCGAGGGTGGAGCATGTTGCAGATTAGCATGGAATTGGCACTTGGCACACCTTTTGACTTTCTCGATACAGTCTCGTTCCATAGTGCTCCAATAGTAACCAATGCGGAGTATCTTCTTGACTAGCATAAACCCATTCATGTGGGGTCCACACTCTCTTTCGTGCACTTCACACATTATCTCTTGAGCTTCGGCCTCATTGGCGCATAAGAGATTGATCCCGTCGTGGTGCCTTTTATAGACTCGGTCCCCAATCAGTACGTACCGAGAGGCTAGCCTTTGCAGAGCCGCTTGAGACTTCTTATTTCTATTCTCGGGATAAGTGCCATCTTTGAGGAAATTCATGATATCCGAATACCACGGAGATTTTGTTTGAACCTCGTTGATCTCGATACTCATACAGTACGCCGGACTGTTCCTTCGGGCAATTTTGAAAGGCTTCACCATTTTCCCTTTGGGCATTTCGACTAATGAAGCTATGGTGGCCAGTGCATCGGAGAAGCGATTTTTATCCCTTGGCAGGTAGTTGAAAGTGATCTCTTGGAATTGTTCAACCAATTCTTCAAGGTGCTGACCATACTGTTGGAGGATCGGGTCTTGGATTCGCCATTTACCCGATTGCTGATTGATAAGAAGCAAAGAGTCGCCGAATACTTCTAGTTCCGTGACGTTTCTTTCGAGAGCTGCTTCGAGCCCTGCTATGCATGCTTCGTACTCGGCAATGTTGTTGGTAGCTTCGAATTCCAGACGGATGGCAATGGGAGTGTAGATGTCTTTTGGATCGACAAGCAATACTCCTATACCAAAACCGTGTTTATTGGAGGCGCCATCGAAAAAAAGTTGCCACTTATTTTCCTCGGTTGCAGTACAAATTAAATGCTCGTCGGGGAACTGTATGTCTTCCCCCTCAACTTCGTCACACGGGAATTCGGCAAGCTGGTCACTGAACACTTTCCCCCTGACGGATTTTAGTGTGACGTAAGTGATATCATAGCCGGCGAGCATGAAGTACCATTTGGCTATTCTTGTTGACATGAAAGGCTTCTCGAAGATGTAGCGGAGCGGGTCCACCTTTGCTACTAGCTTGATCGGAAAAGCTTCCATATAGTGTTTGAGCTTTTGAGTAACCCAAACCAATGCTGCACATGACTTCTCTAAGACAGAGTAGTTCTTTTCGCCTCCTTATACGGGGGAACTAGAACAGGAGGGCACGTCAAGTAATGCTTCACTTGGTCGAAGGCTTCTTGGCACGCGTCGATCCATTCTAGAGCAACATTCTTCTTGAGTAGCTTGAAGATTGGCTCGCACATGGAAGTGAGTTGGTGCACAAACCGACTGATGTATTGCAGTCTGCCCATGAAACCTTTGATCTATTTCTGCATCTTTGGAGGAGGCATGTCAATGATTGCCTTGATTTTGGAGGGATCTACTTCAATTCCCCTTTCAGTGACCATATAACCAAGGACTTTGCCTCGGATAACCCCGAACGTGCACTTTTCAGGGTTGAGCCTCATCTTGTGTTGACGAAGCCTTTCGAAGAACTTGCGGAGATCGATTAAATGTTGACCATCGGTCCCTTTAGAGTGAATGATCATGTCATCCACATAGACCTCGATTTCTTTGTGAATCATATCGTGGAACAAGTCTGTCACGGCTCTTTGGTAGGAATCCCCAGCGTTTCTTAACCCAAATGACATGACTGTGTAGCAAAAGGTACCCCACGGTGTTGTGAAGGCTGTCTTATGTTGATCGTCCTCGGCCATGAGAATATGATTGTACCCAGCGAACCCATCCACGAATGAGCAAACCTCGTAGGAAGCAGTGGAGTCGACCAGCATGTCGATGTTAGGGAGTGGAAAATCGTCTTTCGGGGAAGCTTTGTTCAAATCCCGAAAGTCTACACAAACTCGAACCTTGCCGTTTGCCTTTCTGACTGTCACGATGTTGGCTAACCATGTCGGATACTCGATAACCTTGATGAAACCCACACTGAGGAGCTTCTCGATCTCTTCTTTGACTTGCAGAGACCATTCTGGCTTGATCTTTCTGAGCTTCTGTTTTACCGGCTTGGCATCTTCTCTGATCGGAATTCTGTGCTCCGCTACCTTTCTGTCCAAACCCGGCATGTCTTTGTATAACCATGCGAACACATCCACGAACTCCCGTAGTAGTGCAATCAATCTGTCTCTGTCGTCCCCCTTGAAGAAGCTTCCGATCTTAGTTTCCCTTGGCTCTTCGTCGGTACCCAGATTAACAACATGCAATTCATCGTCAGCCCCTGGACCATTTTCACCATGACTACGGACCTGTTGAGCAAGTTCATTTAAGTATGTTTTGTTTTCGTGGTCTATTTCATCATAATTTGAATCGTTATTAACTTGTTCATTAAGTTCATTATTAGTTAATTCATCATTTATGATATTTGCAATCTCAGGGTACTCAGAAATATCAAATTTTTCATTAGCAAAGAAAGGAAACACACGCTCGGCTATGGCCTCCATATCCTCTTGGGTGAGGGTATTAGAGACACTCTCGGACTTGAAAGTAAGTGTGAGCCGCTCTTCCTTTTTTGCTGTGCGGGGTATGCAACCCATTTCTTGGACTAAGAATTCCTCGGATACCACGGGCCCTTTCGTAGAATACCAATTGTTGATCGGCTCAGAGCTTGGAGGGATCTCACTGATAGTCTCATTCATGATGACGGCGTCATGGATGGCGTTAACTTGGCATTTATTCATTATGGCAAGCTCTTCGAACATGGAGGCTAAATCTGTCGGTTCTTCCCCCACGATGATTTCTGTCACGGACTCTATAGTCACCTTCCTTCCCCACCATTCACGGGGCGACATGGGAGTTGGGTTCCCTTTCGGATTTCTGGATCTCACAATCGGAGAAGATTTTGAGACCGGGCTTTTTGACACCCTTATTGTTAACCCATGGCTCGGGAAAGATCATGTATGGAACGTCTTCCCCTTGGCGGACAAAATAGCCATTCAACGTCTTGCGGTAAGGCCTTAGATTAGGGACCTCATAACGACGGCCTTCTTTACGAGCTCGGGCCTTTTCATTCTTGATTGCTTGCTCTTGTTTCAAGTCTTCTCTGGAAGGCTCGTACCCCAAACCTAATGTGTTTTTGACGAATGGGACTTGCACAGGATGTAGGGTTCCTTGTTGATATTTCCCTAGGCCTAAACCAGGGAAGTAGTCTATATTCCTCATCATGCGGAGGACTTTGTGATTGCTGGGGGTCCATGATCCGTTTCCCCCTTCTTTGTCAATGGCGTTGATTGAGACGCCGGAGAGAGTGGAGTCTGGTAAACCATGCTGAACTTGGTGGACGGGCTCACCTTTTCTGTGGATAGTGAAGTTTTCGGCCATGACGGTCACTATTTCATCACCATTTCGGATCTTGACACATTGATGGAGAGTTGACGGGACGGCATTAGAACTGTGAATCCATGGTCGACCCAAAAGAAAGTTGAACGAGGCCGGGATGTCAAGCACTTGGAAATGAACGGATATGACCATGCTCCCAAACTCAATGTCTATTTCGATCATGCCCATGACTGTACGGGTGGTGCTGTCATAACCTCGGATTACTTGAGTAGAAGGCTTCAAATCGGAATCCATAAGCCCCAGTATGCCCATGATTCTGCCAGGCATGAGGTTGAGTGCGGAACCACCATCCACTAAGACTCTTGAGAAGGGCCTCCCCCTTGCTCGTACCTTGAGGTAAATAGCCTCGTTGTGGTCGGAACCAAATGGTGGAAGGTCCATATCGGCAAAGGTGATGACGTTGCCAAAATGAATGTGACCGATCATTGCCGTGAGGTCCTCGGGAGTAGTATCGGGAGAAATTGATGTATCATCGAGATTGCGGATGACAAGATCTCGGTGTTTCTTTGAGGATGCGATGAGGTCCCAAATAGAGATGTTGGCTTGAGTTTTCTTGAGTTGGACAAGTAGAGGATCTTCGGGAGTGTCGCGAGCTTGCGGCCTTTGAGAAGAGGAGCTTGGTGCGGAAGTGGAAGGGTTGCTTGCTATGACTCGACCGGATCGAGTTAGCATGTTGACGTCCCCATCTTGCTTCTTTTTCCTATTCTCTAGTACTTCCCTCATTACCTCATCGTAAGTCACAACATAACAAGAGTTGTCAAGTTTATTCATAACATTGGGGCCCCCATTCACAATTGGGATTGAATGGGTGGTCCCCTCGAGTTCTCCTATCTCTATTACATTGACATGTTCGCCATTAGTTACTACAAATTCTTTCTTGTCTATGAGATCTTGAATGACATTGCGGAGAACGAAGCATTCATCGGTGGTGTGGCCACTATATTGGTGGTAGCCACAATATTTGTGGTGAGCATGATTGGGGTTGACCGTCTTGGGTTGGTACCCTTGTACGGGTGTGACTTGACCCTTTGCTTTGAGGACTTCGAAAGCTTCGGTTTGAGTCATGCCTTGGAGAGGCGTGTAGACACGGTCATTTCGAGACTTCTTCCCTTAGGGTGGAGGAACCTTTTTGTTATCCCCCTTGTCGATAGTGACGGCGTTGACCGAGGCCTCTTTTGTGGAGTTGGAAGCGGCCTTGTAGCGGTAGCTAGGAGCACTTTTCTTGACTTCCTTGAGCAACTGGTCCATTCGGACCCCCGCCTCATACATTTGGGAGAAATCCGCATAGCAAGCCCCACTTAGGTGGGTGCGAAGATCAATTTTGAGACATTTGAGAAAGATATCCATTTGATCCTTGGTATTTGGCCTTTCCACAATCTCGGAGAGTTTATCATTCCATCTCCTTGTGAAGTCGATGAAGGACTCGTGGTCTCGTTGAGTAGTGTTCTCTAGCTCTTTCCTTGTGGTCCGGTGAGTGGTGTTGCCTTGGTATTGGTTCTTGAAGGCAAGCATGGCGGAGTCCCAATCAAGACGGACAGTGAGCGGGAGAGTAGCATACCAATCTTTTGCCGCCCCCTCGAGAGTGAGAGGAAAGCATTGAGCCATCACCTTGGGGGAGACCTTCTTTGGAACCATTGCCCAAATATAAGTCTCAATGTGAGCCATAGGACAAGAGTTGCCCTTGAATTTGCTTATGTCGGGCATCTTGAACTTATCAGGAAGAGCGGCCATAGTACTCATGAGGATGGATGATTGATAAAGGCTTGTGTCGGAGCCTTTCCCCATGTTGAGCCTATTGAATTTTTGGTCGATGTAGGCCATGATAGAATCCACCATTTTGGGCTCATTGTTCTCGGAACTTGGCTCTCCCACTTTCTTGGTGCGGGTGTTGACATAAGGACTTTTGAACAAACCTTCGGTCCATTCGGATTCGTCATCGTCATTTTTTCTCTTCCCCTTGGAAGATTAGTGAGCTTTTCTTTCATTAGCTCCATCTCGGCCTCGTGGGCCTCCCTTTGGCTGTCGAGGTGGGATTGCCAAATGTCGTCTTTGCTTTGTGCCTCCTTATTAAGGGTGGAGACTTGCTCTTGGAGGAGTTGGACCATGGTTGCGAGTTGCTCGAGAGTCATGGTATTGTTGGTGTTCGAGCCGCCGGCCATTGTTGATGTAGGAGCTGTTGGAGTGATCTCTTCACGGACTAACCGATTTGCCGAATCCTGGTAGACTCTATAAGTACCAATTGAACCTATATTGCAGAAGAGGCCCTTGTCAGTCTTGAGTAACAATTGCGGTCCACGAAGAGGCTTAGAACACACAGTTGGGCACACGACTCGAACCACATAAGAAAAGACTCTTTTTTTTTTTTTATAAGTCGGAGGGAATGGATCCCTTTTGGGGTTTCTAAGAAAATAATGGAATCGTCACACTAGTATATAGACCATCTCGCGGTCCCATATGCTCATCGGATTCCATCGCGTTTGTGAATCCTACATGTATCGGGATTAAACTAAATTAATGTAGTAAATCATACATGCGGGGACGGATTTTTATTTTCGTCCAAAATAACCACTTTTGGGGATGGATTTTTATTGCGTCCGTTTCAACAATTTGGCATGTATGATTTGAAGACATTAGTTTAGGGAAATCTCGGTACATGGAAACCGACTTGAGTCACGGAGTGTTAGACCCTAACTAGAATTGTGTGGCTTGTGCTCGGCTTGAATATGAGGCTAAAAGGTCACCCCCGGCATGTAGTCATGAACTACGCCACGGGCTGAGGTTTACCTCTTCGAAAGAGCCAAGGTCGAGTGGAGCTTGAAACTTTCTAGGACGGGCCTCGACGGGTTTGGGGTTGGACTTGTGCGACTCGATAGTGAGCAATTCATAGGAATATGTGCATGTAGTGTGAGGTCTAACAGGCGACAAAATATTTTTTATATTTTTTTTTAAAAAAAAAACAAATAAGCACATAATTATAACTTTCGAATCACCCGTGTGACCGATAAAATAGAACATAAAATAAAAATAGTCCGAAGTTCAGAATAACCACTGATGCAGGCAACTGTGCCCACACTCCCATCATACTGCTCTGTTCTGAGACCTGTTTCTGTTCTGGGAAACAACCCAGAAGCGTGCGCCTCTGAGTGTTGATACGAAACGCGCGCGCATGGCGCGATGCTATTGGGAGACGCGCGCTTCTGGGCACACCTGTCAGATTGTCAGATTTTGGACTCAGGGGATTGCCCTGGTCCTATGTGCATATTGTAACCCCTGCAGAAATGATTAGTGGAGAATAGCAGAAGAAGAAGATGAAGAACATGAAGAAGCGGGCGATTCTGGTCCTTGATGCGGGATGCGCGCGCCTTAGGCTGAAGAGGCCAGAAGCGCGCGCCTCCCCCATCAGGAGTCAGAATGCCCAGAAAAGATGTAGATTTTGATCAGAATGCAAGTTTAACCCTCAAACACTCCCCAGCAGAGTCGCCACTGTAGATACCCCGGGGGAACCACGGCTTGGCTAGAGCGCGTGAATTATCCTAGGATGTCTAACTTGTTTTTAGAGTCGCCACCTATGTTTTAAGGAACATAAGAAAAACCTATTGATAATAGCCTAAGTTTGATTACGAAAACAGAGATTCTTTGTTTTGAGGTTCGGGGGTTAGGTTACGAGATGGGAAGTACCGAAACACCCATCTCGCCCAATTAAAGTTGGTCTTGCTTGATCAAAATCTACATGAATGATAAACGTTCTTCTTCTTTAAATCATAAAAAGGGTTTTTAAAATAGAGTTTGGAATGTAGGAGATAACTCTTTAACCGACCTCAATGAGATGAGGTGATCATTAGAGTCATGTCCCAAAATGATTTGGGTGATTGCACTTTGATAAAACAAAAAGAAAGAGAAAAGAGATGAAGTTAAGAAGAGGAAAGAAATAACTTTACCTAGACTTCAAGAGACTTCAAACACTTCTTGATGAATTCTTTGGAGAAATCCTTTGGAAATGCTTTGTAAATGTGAAATTTTAGTGTCTTATTGAGAATGTAAGATTGAGAGCCCAAGGTCCTTGAAAATGGAGGTAAAGGGGGGGGGGGTTTATAGGTGAAAGAGAGATGTTTTTGGTGCCAAAACTCAGTCACCAAGAAATCTTTCCCGGGCAAAAATCCTGTAAATTGAGCAAGGGAGAGAATCCTGGCCAGAAATCTGTAACCGACGCCCAGAGGCGCGCGCTTCCTGCTTTGGGGGCGGGAGGCGCGCGCGTCTGGATCCTCCTATCGGAGGCGCGGGACTCAGAGAAGGCGATTTTGACAGAATGGACTAGAAAGTCAGCCCTGTTATTCAGTTTAGTCCCTGGACTTAACGAAGTCAGTCAGGAACTTAACGGAAGTGACAGAAACTAACGAGAAACACTTAAAATGGGGAGAAACACAAGATCAAATGTGCAATCGAGGTGAACGGTCCAAGGCGGGGTGTCTACACTACCACTTGGGATATTTATGTTATAAATTAATCTTTCTAAATTTAATTATTGGGTATTGGATACCAGAATAATTAGTAAATTGAAAGACTACTTATAGTAAAGGTTGATCTATGAATGGTAATGATGCAAGAGTTGCAACATTATTCATAGAACACTTGTAAAGTGGCTTTACTAATGAAGTAGGAAATATTATTTTGTTATAAGATAATGAAAGATATTTATTTCTTATTTGGAATAAGAAAGGTGCTTTATTTATTATGATTTACTTCATTGTGTTATCATATAAATAAATCTTATATCCTAAATCTTGAAGAACAAAGTAATAAAGGATATAACATAAATAATTAAAATTCTTTATGCATTATTGTTTTGATCAAATAAATAAGAAATGCATATCTAAAATTCTATGGAACGGAGTTTTAAGTCATATGATTTGAAATCATATGATTTATGCAAACTTATTTACTTGGACCAAGACATCTTTTACTATGATTGGTAAAAAGCTAATATCTTACTTGACCTAATACATGTCGATATATATGTTGCATTAAGAAGCAATGCTAAAAGAGAATTTTGGTTATACTTGGTAAAACTATTCAAGGATTCTGATTGGATCAAGATAATGAATAATTGAACCAAGAATTTGACAGCCATCATTAAAGTTGTGAAATAGTTTCATGATTAACTTCACTAAGAACAGCATTCTAAATGATGTGTCTATGTGGAAGTACAAGAATCTTATTGGATATGGTTCATTAGATGATAAAGTCAAATTGATCTTCCATTATTAATTTTGGGGTTATGTATTACAAACCGCTATAACTACACTAATTTGAGTTCCATCAAAAGAGGTTAAATGGTGAAAGAAAACTCGGTTTTCTTTCATAAAGATTTAAGATGGTGAGACATTTTGGAAAGGAGTTGTCTGGGACACACTCACATTTAAATCTAATAAATATATTTTCATGGGATATCCTAAGGAAACTTGAGGATAAAATTTTACTCATAAGAAACAAATGGTTTGTTGCTTATGATGATACTTTTCTGGATAAAAGGTTTATCTCTAAAAGAATCAGTGGGAGTAAAACATATCTCGAATGGTTCGAGACCTAGAAAATAGTATTTAACCTATGATGGAAGTTGAACAAGTTTTCACAAGGGGTTGTGAAAATCCGTTCAAGATATACAAGTACTTGCACACATGATAAAATACAATCTATTAGAAGAAATATTGGATATTTCGAAATAGAAAGTATTGAGGTAAAGTTCATTTAGAATGAAGTATTTACCACCTATCAAAGATGCAATATCAACTCCACATTTAGATCAATGGCTTGGAGTCATAAAATCTAAAAGGCAATTCATGTATAATAATCAAGTTTGGAACTTTATCATTCTAACCTAAGGTGTAAAAACCAAAGGAGATGAATGACTTTTCTTGGAGAAAAACTTACATGGGTAGCAAGAAACTTATTAGAATTTTCATAGTCACATGTTCATATTTGGAATATGAAATTTGACAAAATGATGTCAAAAAAAGCGTTCCTCAACGGGAATTCACTTAAGGATGTATTGGATACAACCTAAAGGGTTTGATAGTCAAGAAAATTCTAAAAGGTATGAAAGTTACGAAGATTCATTGGATGGATTGAAGCAAGCTTTTTGGAGTTGGGATCTCCGTTTTGATAAGTCATAGAGCTTGGCTTGATCAAGAACGAAGATGAATCTTGTATATACAAGAAGGTTAGTGGGAGCATGATGCTATTCCTTATCTAATATGTGGATGACATATTGCTCATTAGAAACGACATTCCTACACTTTAATCTGTAAAGATTTGGTTAAGAAAGTGTTTCACAATGAAGAATATGGATGAAGCCGCATAAGTCATTGGAATTAAGATCTATAGAGATAGATCAAGGAAGCTAAATGGTTTAAAGCCAATGTACATACATTGACAAAGTCATAAGAAGATTCCGCAAGGAAAATTCTAAGAGAGGACATTTGTCAGTGTTATATATAGTTTCTCTAAACAAGACTCAATGTCCTAAAGACAAAAGATGAGCATGAGAAAATGAATGAGATGCCATTTGCTTCGGCAATTGGATCCATGATGCCATGATATATACTAAGCCGGATATATCTAATGCTTGGAGCATGACGAGTAGATATCAATCCGACACCGGTGAGATTCACTGGATGGCTATGAGAGCGATTCTTAAAGTACTTTATGTAGATACCCCGATCTCGCACCCCTTATCAAACCCCTTTTAATCGGTGTAAACCCTAAAATAGACCTAAGCCCAGATTTGGCTATGCGGGAGTGCCGTGAGCCTTATCAGTGCATCAAATGGATTAACAGACTTCAAATTCATGATCAGAGCGAAAAAACGAGTAAACAGGCATGTACTTCAATTTTTGAGCTGCGGGACCCGAAACGGGGCCCTCACCCTTAGAACTGCTCGTTATTATCCATTCTGTGCATTAAAAATATATTATTGTCATTCCTTGCTCATTAACATATCTCAGATAGATGTACGTGACCACAAGATTATTTCAAGCAACTTCCATGTTGGGACCGCGGACAACCGGGACACCGTTGTGCGCACACTCGGACAAAACTTGGACTGTTGCGGAACCAATACCGGAGCAGGAATTGTGATCCTCTACGTTGAAAATTCAAGGCATAAATGATGATGACCAACCACCATCCAGCTAATGGCAGCAAGTAGATGGCAAATCAAGTAGGCCATGGTCCAATCAGAGCGCGACACGTGGCACTTTGGGAAAAGGGGACGGCAAGGTCCAGCCGTACGGCTACTTTGGGAGCTCCAGACCTGCAGTTTGTTCTTCAGCAACTTGGCTACAAAAGTCTTGATTTTGATCATTCCCAGCTGCAAATGGACGGGGTAGCCACCCCCTAAACTGATCCCTAAGCCTCCCTAGAGGGCCTAAATGAAAGGTTTCCACCTCCCTCATCCATATACTCACCTCCCTCATCCATTTTATTAAAAAAAAGAGCAACACACACACTTCATACACAACTCTCCAACTCACTCCATTCGATATTCAGCCCTTTTGGCTCTCTCCCAAGCATCCACAACCCCCTCAAATCCCAGTCATTAAACCAGCACCACACCACCATAGCACCACCCTAAACACTACACAAAGCAAAGCAAACAACTCACTCAAACACTCTCTCAATCTAAGGCAAACACCTTAAGAAAAGCAACAAAAAAAAGTCTTCCCTTGGAAGCAAAGGAAGCACACCTAGGTAATCATTGTTCTTGTAAAGTTCATCCATGTAAAATGTAGATCCTTATGTGGTTTGGAAAAGGTTCTAGCCGCTTGTTAGGCTAGACCCCCATTTGATGTCCAAAAGATGTAATGTTGATACTCTTGTTGTTCTTTCTCTCTAAATGATGATATCCCATGATTCAATGCTCAAATGGCTGTTGTTTTGGTGTTGTTCATATATAGATATATGTGTATCCAAAGTTTCATGTTCATAGTATCTCATTTGAGTGGGTTTTCATGGGTGTTTTCACCCCTTTTGTAAATGTTCAGCAGACTGTCCATCTGCACCTTTCTGTCTTGTTTCTTTGTTTATGCATAGCAAACATTGTTTTTGGTCTTAGGCCACAAAAGATATTTTGTTCTATACAAACAGAGGAATACTAGCATGTAAATATCTTATTTTTACCCTGAGTGGAAGAGGTTCTTTCCATTTTTTGTTTCAACTCTCTGTTCTCAGATTTACATATCTCCTGTTCTGACACCAAAATGTCAGAGGTGTTTTGTGTGACTTAAACTTTCTTTATGGCCTTGAAACTTTCCAGATATAAACTTTGATATGTTAGGAATAACTTTCATGTTTAGTGTTTCCCATGATTTACCCGTTTTCATGATGCACAAAGTGGATCTTTTGTGGAAGTATGCATGTCTGTCAGATCTGGCTGTTGAAAGTTCTATCTTGCATGCCTTGTTTGGACACCTTAACATGCTCCTAAAATAAGAGTAAAATTCATGGTTGATACTTGATGTGTTAGGGAATTTTTCTAACATTTACTTTCCATATTGTGCAAGCATAAGAGCAGGTACACAAAGAAGGAAGGGACAGCAGTCCCTAAAATCTTTGGGGACAGAGTTTGGACATTTATTTGATATGGGATTTGTTTCCCTTTTGTTCACCATTGTAAATATTAATCCCCCACCCCCTCTTTGTGATCTCCTTTACTGGATGTGAATGCTAAACCATTTTCAAAACCAAGTGAGAGTCCACCCAAACCGACTCTCATTTGTGAATTAAAAGCAAACATACCTAGAATAGGAAGACTCCTATGAATATTAAATCACCATTTTTGTTAGGGCATAAATCAAGGTAAAAAGGCATAAAATGAATCTAAGTGGCATGCATGCTAGAGACCATCACTGGCGAGGAGAGTGCCTAACCCCTTCTCTCTCTCGTAAATTAGCCCCCGAACCCACTTTCTCTGAACAAAAGGTTTTATCTTCGTTTTTCCTAAAATAAAATGAGGTGGCGACTCTTGACTGTTTTGATTCCATCGAGAGGAAACCATTGTGTGGGAACCGAGCGCATTTCCAAAAGCGGATCAGCACGAGGCATCACCCGAATCGCCCTCGTGGGACGATCATCTCGGTTTGTCTTCGAGCGCGGGCTCTCACAGTGGCGACTCCGCTGGGGACTTTCTTAAGTGGGCTAGACTCAAATTTTTTGCATGCCATGCTTCTTGTGCCTTATCTTGTTTGTATATATTTATGCCCTAACCTTTGTTTTGTAGGGACATTTTATTCACCTTGTTTGTGTGTACATATGCGTGGTGAATGTTCCCTTTAATTGAAAAAACAAAAAAAATTATTAAAAAATTAAAAAACTAGAAAGATTTTCTTTTTTCTTTCTTGATTTCAAAAAAAAAAATCATTTTCAAAAAATAGATACCTCACACACATGCACGTTTTGAAAATAACGTCTCTTAGAACCGTACAAACCCGAGAAGGTAACCCGAGGGTATAAGGGAGCTCATCGACTTCCATCTAGGGCCCGCGGTGTACATTCTCACCCCAAAGCGCGCCTACTTGTCGTTGCGATGGGTGTAAGCCAATCTATCCCATTGCCAAGCCACGATGTCCATGTTTTCAAAAATGACACGTCCTAGACTTCATGCCGGTTTTTGTCTAGCCATTTCTCTTCAATCCTATGAGTTCCCAAAAGAAAGGTTATAATCGACCTCAATTGTGGATATCATGTAATTCTTGGATTGACTTGAAATTGCCAAGACCCTCCCTTAGACCGTAACCGAATGGTGGATCCCCGAAAGAGTATAGGCCCTTCGCTAGGGGCTTGGACGGCCAATAGTACAGGTGAAAAACGTTGGTCCTATACTTTGGAGACGGTATCCACTATTCCAGGATTTCATGCGAAACGTGTCAAAACGAAGCAAGGTGCTTGTCCGGCATTCATAGGTTTGTGCATTGCTTGCGCTTCAAATTTTGAAAAAAAAAAAAAAAAAAAAAAAAAGAAAAAAAAAAGATTTTTTTTTTTGCTTCTTTAGTTCATAAAGCTTCATTTCCCAGAAAATCTAAAATAGGTTTCCTTTTTCATCCATCTTGTAGAGGGAGAATTTCTTCTTGTTCTCTAGCGCGACATTCGAGGTCCGCTTCAAGCACCACTTTGATCAAAGCTCTATTCCGGTCTTCATTATCAATCATGGCCAACAAAGGAAAGGCATCATCAATCTCAACTGAGGGCTCGTCCGACTTTGAGCCGGGTTATGCAATGGAGCAATGATTAGGGAGGCAAATGACAGCCCAGACAGAATACATGAAGAGTATCTTCCAAGGGCATCAAGAGGAAATGATAGACCGTATGACAGCCCTCTTGCAGAATGAAGGCCACATAGGACTCAAGGACTCCCATTCACTTGTTGTTCCAAAAACCATGGAATCCCGTGTTCAACCACAAGAAATAGCCACCTTGCCCAAAGATGGAGCCTCTCACCAAGTGCCATACACTTGTCCAAACCCCACTCAAAACACAATCCCAACTTTTACCTCCTTCCTTGAGATGGCCCAACACGTTGATACCAAAATCCACTCCTCATACCTTGGTTTCGGGAAATCCTCAATGGAAAGTGCAATGTGTATGACCGAATTTGAACATGATACAAAGTCTTGGTTCTCATGGTCTCGCAACCAAAACTTAACTTTCAAGAATACTCCCCAGATTCTGGCATTTACTCCAAGGAGGGATAAGTTTAGTTTGAGGAGGTTTAGCCGCCATGATAGGCATTTTGATGAGCTTGATTCTCCAATGATTACGGTTTTCCATGACCTCATGAGCAAAGGCTTTCTGAAACCGATGGAAGGATACAAGCCACCGAGTAACCTACCCAAGCGATGGGATTCTACTGCCTACTACCAGTATCATCAATCAAATGGCCATGACACCAACAATTGTTTCTCTCTTCGGCATGCCATCCAAAGCCTCATCGATGAAGAGGTCATAGAGAAGCCCACATCAGCAGCAAATCGGGTGTTTGATAACTTCGGTGCCCCCATGTCTAAAATCTTGCGTGTTTTGGTTGCTCACGGACTTTTGAAACCAATGGAGAAATATCGATCACCCCAGCCATTGCCTAAAGGTTGGGATGTCCTGGAGTACTGCAAATACCACCGATATCCGGGACATGATACAGATTCGTGCTGGTCTCTTAAGAATGCAATTCAGAACCTCATCGATAACGAGGCAGTTGGTAAAACCTCAGACTTGATTTTGATATGGGAATGTTTTTTTCTTGGGGCTCATTGACTCCTGAGACCACTGCTTTTCACTCTGACGGTGTAGGTAATAAACGGAGAGACTTTTGGTTTCCTAGCTTGCAAGGATGCAACACTTTTGCTCACTTTTGGATATTTCTAGCTTCCAGTGCCTAGATCTCTTTTTGCTTGTGACTGGACTCACCGCCCCTACTCCTAATCCTGTCCCTTTTGCGTATGGCTTAGTAATGTGCTCACACATCTTCTTTGTCTTCTAAGTCTAAGAGTGTGTTGTCTTCGTGCTTTTATTTTATTGCTTGTCCTGTAACATAGTCGTTTCAGTGAATGAATTTGCGTTATTATCAAATGCCTTTTGAATCATAAAGCTTAAAATGAATCTCACTTAATTAAAAGCAATCAATGAAATCTGAACAAATTTTAGACTGTGATTAATGGAGATGGGAACTAGGGCCGAAGGCAACCAACGAAGTCCACGAAGGCGATCGACAAAGTCACCCGACGAACGAAGATTTCAGGGTGCAATCAAGGGCATGATCAGAGAGGCCAATCAAATGGCAAAGGCTGAAAACTATCACACTGACGCAACTGCAAGTGTCGGCAATTTTCTTTTAATGTATGATGCATTGTAAATTTCCGCATTTTGTAAATTTGTATCTTGTAAAATTGTCATGTTTCAGAAGCAATGATGTTCCTTCTTGAGTGCAAAAAAAAAAATAAAAAAAAAAATTAAGAGCAAAAAAGGGGAGATAAAAAAAAAACAAAAATTGAGAGCAAAAAAGGGGAGGTCAAAAAAAAAAAAAAAAAAAAAGGAAGAAGAAACATCAGTTATTTATTCTTGCATATATTTCATTCGCTTTATTGTTTAATTCAATTGTTTTAGAAAGGATATCTCGACAATTCAATTTCATGTGGTGCCTTAAATGACGGCAGTTGGCAATTCATAATGAAGACTTCATCACTCGTTACACAAAAAAAACGAGACATGGACCGAGGGTCAGACAATCTCATGAGACATCATCAGTTTCAAGGAGCACCGCGCATGCGAGGCAATCTGCACTAAAGAAGATCTCGATCTTTCAACTGTGGGCAAAGTACCATCAACGACGACAATTGGTGACTTATGTTGGAGACCAACGTGCTCTACCACCCCCTTACACTGAGAGGGCCCAAGAACCAAAAACAATCGTGCAGCCTCCAATGGTGTGATCAATATCAAGAACAAGAGACAACGACGAAGGCCTCTCTCCAAATGAGGTCAAACAGCGGCGCGATCACAACGTTTGCTCAAGGATGTTCTCATGTCAATTTGTCGCGGTCTAATTTAAGTCCAAATGATTTGTCCATAATTATTGATTTAAAGGCATTTGAAAGATAACATAAGTTTAAGTCTTGAGTCTTTGATTTCAATGTGTGAGTATGCATATTTTCCCGAGTCTAGGGGCTTCCCCCTACTCTTGCCCTTCCGTCATTTCACTTCTGCGCAAACACAGTGTCGGAGATCCCACTGGGATTTCCCTTTGCTTCCACAAAACACTGGCCTCGTGCCTTCCCCTTCCAACTCCTGCAAGTTGTCACAGCAAAAGAGGCAAAGGAATGCTATTCCTTAGATTTCAAACTCTCAATGTCGGCAAGTGATCTTGAATGAATGAACACGAACTGGGGCTGCATATCAGAGTCTCGGGTCAGTTTCAAAAGCAATGATGTGGCTTCATGACAATACGATTTGTTGAGAATGGTTTGCTCCGGGTAACATGGAAATTCAGATGGCAAAATGTCATGGTACAGAACAGTTCTCATTGACAGTTGATCCTTTGAAGGAACGCAAGAAATGCAAAGATTAACTTTTGAGAATCATCATCAGTTTCAGTAACCCTCAAGATCGAGGATATCAAGGATATGGGACAACTCTCATAAACAGTTAGGTCCCTTATGTGTGGATCATCAGAACACAGCGCCATCTCGGATTGATAGCATGGCCAGTAAAGCTCAAAGCTCCTTTCTTTGGCAACATCAGGATTGTGTCCCGCCGAACAACTCTCAATGCCAGTTGATTCCTCAAAGAAGGAGTATCGAATGTCAGAACCCGTGGATAGCGGTCAACAGCAAAGCATCGAATGCGGGATGACTCTCATAGACAGTCGGTCCCTTATGTGTGGATCATCAGAATGTAGCGCCATCTCGGATTGATAGCATGGCCAGTAAAGCTCAAAGCTCGTTTCTTCGGCAACATCAGGATTGTGTCCCGCCGAACAACTCTAAAAGACAGTTGACTCCCTACCGATTGGGTATTGCATGTCAGAAATTATGAATTGCCTCCGACAGAGAAACGTCGAATGACAAGACAACTCTCAAAGACAGTTGACTCCCTACAGTTTGGGTACCACATGTCAGGGATTGTGAATTGCCTCAGACAAAGAAGCATCGAATGATTGAACAACTCTCAAAGACAGTTGACTCCCTACCGATTGGGTATTGCATGACAGAAATTGTGAATTGCCTCTAACAGCGAGACATCGAACATTTGAATAACTCTCAATGATAGTTAGAGCCCCCAAAGGTTGAAATGCCAAAACATGAAGTGGTCTCGGTACGACAGTTTGGATCAACATGAGACTCACCCTTCAAGTGAAACAAGAGCTTCATATGCCAAATTCAGAGGCTTTTCCTACATTGACTGGGGCTTCCGTAGCCAACATCTGAAGTTGATCCTTGCAAGACACTGGGGCCTCACCAGCAAAAATGTTGGGGGAATGATGTCAGAAAGAACAAATGGGGTTTCTTCAGCCGACGAGTGGGGCTGACCCAACCATAGCATCCGGAGATATACCGTTGAGTAATCTTGATCAAATGGGTGTTCAGAATTGACCTTTTGAGTGTTCGCGCTAGGCCTTCGGCTTTGCTTCACCATACACATCTCCATATTCCTTATTTTCACAAAAATGCAAAATTCACAATAAAGTGAAATCCATTTCATTCATGATTCTCCCTCTATTCATTCATACACTTTCAGTCATTAATTGATAAAAAGCAAAGTTTGAGATGCGAGCAATGCACATGTGTCAAATAAAAAAAAATCAATCAAATGCAAAAAAAAATCATCTTGTAAAAGGAGAAATTTGACTTTCACCCTTCAAAAGGCAAATGGTTGCAAAATGAAAGAGAATGTATTCTTGTCCCAATCTCTCTCCGAATCTCTCGATCCTAAAGATTTCAATCCATGTATGTGTTCTAAAACTTTTGTTGCACATGAATGGCACTTTAATGTCGAAGATATATTCTTCTTGCTCTTGAAAATCTCTTGCAGGTACATGTCATCCACCCTGCCACATCATGGTCCTCACAAGAAATTCTATCATCAACATCAATGTATATTTGGCTTGCTTGAGAAAATCTCTTGCAGGTACACATCATCCATTCTGCCACATCATGGTCCTCACAAGAAGGATCCTCGACGAAGTCGACGCTCATGTTTCTGCATAGGGAATGAAATTTCCTAATGCCCTTTCTGCAAAATCAGTTCGAGTTGCCAAAGTCAAACTACGTTGGTCTGATTCTCGAAAGAGATACGTAGGCAGCCTGAATCTTCAGGCACGACCACATACTTGCAAAAAATCTTATGCAGGTACGAAGTTGACATCACAATGAACCACATCATGGTCTCCACAAAAAGATCCTCGTCAACAACAATGCTCAGGAAATGAGATTTCCCAATGGCTTTTTGGAAAATAAAATATTCGATTTGATAAAGTCGAACTACGCTGGTCTGATTCTCGAAAGAGATACGTAGGCAGCCTGAATCTTCAGGCACGACCACATACTTGCAAAAAATCTTATGCAGGTACGAAGTTGACATCACAATAAACCACATCATGGTCTCCACAAAAAGTTCCTCGTCAACAACAATGCTCAGGAAATGAGATTTCCCAATGGCCTTTTGGAAAATAAAATATTTGATTTGATAAATTTGAACTATGCTGGTCTGATTCTCGAAAGAGATACGTAGGCAGCCTGAATTTTCAGGCACGACCACATACTTGCAAAAAATCTTATGCAGGTACGAAGTCGGAACCACACAACGAATCACATCTTGGTTTCACAAAGAGGTTGCTCATTGCAAGCGATCAAAATCCCACAACAATGGCAAAACCAAAGAGCTAACTTGCAGGTCACAACATACAATGTTGATCGTGTCATTTCTCCTGATATACGTGAAGCTTCAGTCAAAATTGAATGATTCCAACCCGGTATCAATCGCCAAGAATCGCAGCGACTCCAAAAGCAGAGTAGCTTGATTGTAAAAAAATCAGAAACCGTTTTAGGGTAAACAGGGATCCAAAACGAGGTTGCAGCACTCAAAACGGTGCCGAAGGACCACGCAAAGTAATGTTTCGGCAACTCTAGAAGTGGAGAAGCTCGACTGTGAAATAATCAAAAACCCTTTTAGGGTGAACGGGAATCCAAAATGAAGTTGCAGCACTCAATACAATGCCAAGAGGCCACGCGAAGCGATGGTTCGGTGCTTAACAAAGCACAAAAATCTCATCACACAGCAACTCAAAAGCCGAAGAATTTGGGCATGGCTCAGAATGCAGCGTATCCTTGAAATTATCTTCATGATAGTACTCTTGAAGTTCTCATTATCAAAATCATTTTAGGCCGAGACGCCTCTTAAAGCTCTCAAAATCATTTTAGGCCGAGACGCCTCCTAAAGCTCTCAAAATCATTTTAGGCCGAGACGCCTCTTAAAGTTCTCATTATCAAAATCATTTTAGGCCGAGACGCCTCTTAAAGCTCTCAAAATCAATTTCGGCTTGAGAAAATTTAGATCTCGCCATCAAAATTATGTTATTCCTTCCCCCAGAGTCAAATGCGACTCATCTTGATGTTGATTTAGGTCATCTCCCGGATTCTGAGATGTACCCCCCGCTCCGATTGTACCTTGCGTCAATCCTTGAGTATTGTTGATTTAGGTCATCTCCCGGATTCTGAGATGTACCCCCCGCTCCGATTGTACCTTGCGTCAATCCTTGAGTATTGTTGAATTAGGTCATCTCCCGGATTCTGAGATGTACCCCCCACTCGGATTGTACCTTGCGTCAATCCTTGAGTAATGTTGATCTTAAGCCTTCTCTTGATTAATTGAGTTGGTTCGAGTCAGAACTACGACTCGACTTGATTCCTATGGAGGGATACGTAGGCAGTTCACCCCGGTGAACTCAGTCACCCGTTTTTGCAATTTATCGGTCGAAGACCGATCCCCAGAGTCAGATGCGACTCACCTCGATGATGAATTAGGTCATCTCCTGGATTCTGAGATGTACCCCCCGCTCCGATTGTACCTTGCGTCAATCCTTGAGTATTGTTGTTCCACCTTGGTCTTCTCGCCTGCCCGAGTTGTACCTCCCCCGAACTACGTTTTGACTTGATTCCCATGGAGGGATACGTAGGCAGTTCACCCCGGTGAACTCAGTCGCCCGTTCTCATAAATATTTTCTCATGTCAATTTTCTCCCCAGCAAAGAGACCACACATCTCAATGCAGTCCCAGCAAAGAGACAACACATCTCAATGCTCCCCCCGAAAATTCCTTGTTTTTTAATAAACCTGAACTACGATTGGTCTGATTCTCGAAAGAGATACGTAGGTAAACCGGAAACCCGGTACCGACCATTGTTTGTCTGTGTTTGACTGCTTGTTTGAGTTAGAACTACGGAGGCTTGATTCTCGAAAGAGATACGTAGGAAGTCCTACCTTGTACCCAGCCGTTACACCCTAGACGAGATCGTGTGTCTCTGTAGAAAACTTATGTCGCGACCCCGAACCCCGCGGCCCGAGATCGCGAGCTGGACGTCGACTTAAAACCAAAACTCTAAAATATAGAAGTTAAAAATTCCATTTTGAACCAAAAGATGATAACACAAGGTTTTACAAATCCAAGTTTAAATCAACAAAGTACATCCAACATAAGCTCCACAGCTTATACACAAAAGAATAAAATATACAATTTTTAATGACGTCAATAATGGTAAAACTATCCCCAAAAGGTTATACATTTAAATAATGTAAACCGATCCATAACAACCTGCCCCAAAATCTCAAACCTCTCGACGTCCTCCTCGATCCGCAAATCCTAATCCTTTTCCTCCTGGGGGGGGGGTTAAGGAAAAACAAAGATGGAAATAAACGGGGTGAGATAAAATCTCAGTAAGTTACTAATGCAACTACATGACATGCTAATATGCAATGACCGATAGCAATTAACATAAGATAGATAGCAGCGGAATAATAAGTGACATGCTGTCGAACAGTAACATCCAATAGTCAATCATATAAATAAACATATAACAACAAATGAGAGGCTCCCTATCACCAACCGTCCCATACCGGTTGGAAATAACGACCAGCTCAACATGCAACACATAAAGCTGAAATAAACACTCATAAGTGGATACATAGCCAAGGTTTTCCAAACCGGAACATCCAAATAAAGGATCGCTGCGCAGCTTCAATAATCAACAATCAACATCTTCATCATAGCATGAAAGCCGAAGAGAAAACCCCGGTCAGAAACGACCAATCAACCCATAAATCAAACAAACCATCTTCATAGTAGCATAAAAGATGAAGAGAAACCCGGTACCGGAACCCGTAACCAAATGAAGTGTCACAAAGGACGGGAGACATGCCACAAAGTCATGCTCCAAGTAATAGCTAAAATGCACACAAAGGAGCTAGCTCTTCTCACATCCAAGGCCAATCTGGAGGAGGGTAATAATGGGGCAAAACAATGGTCAACAATCACAATGGACTTGGCTGTGCCATCATAATGTTTCGCATCGCCCAAACACACACAAAATACCAGCTGGACTTTCAAGTAAAGGCTAAGTAATAAAATACTAGCACAATAAACAACCATTGATTCCAAAGTAGGGAATCATACCAAATAATCACCATAAAGATGCAACGGTTACTCACGAAGAGTTCAACAACAATGAACACAAGAAGTTTCTCATAAAAGAGCACAACAACGATAAACGGAATTTCTCATAAAGAGCACAACAACAATAAACGGTATTGCTCATAAGGAGCGCAACAACAATGATTATTAGAATACGATAATTCCATAAAGAGGAACCATACCAGATACATTTCAAAGATGATACCCATAAGTTACTCATAAAGAACATAACCCAAACGGTCACTCACAAATAGTACAACGACTATAACCCAAAATTATCCCAAACGAATCCAAAATGTTACACTTATTAGAACATGATCACGACCGGACTAAACTCTACACTTTAGTGTTCAACAACAACCCTCTAGGTATTATGGGACATCGCCTAAAACCTAGACCAAGTCTTACTCGAAAATCACTTCGATTGGAACAACCACGAACACATCATAAGATGCCCAAACACCCAATAAAATCCCGAAGTATAAAACTTATAACTTAACTGAACAACCTATACCATCTTGTAGTACTCGAAGAGAGCTTCGAAACGATAGTTTACACGCCTAACACGGAGTCCGGATGAGAAAGTTATGGCCTCCGGAAGATCGAACGAAAAACAAACAAACTGGAAAAAGGGGGGGATGCGCGCGCCTCCAGAAAAAGTGATGCGCGCGCCTCCTAAGGTCAGAAGGCTGCGATTTCGAAGCAGAAAAGGGTGTGCGAGCCTCCCAAAACATGGTGCGCGCGCCTCCTTGCCCGGAGGGGCGAAATCCGGCCAAAATCTGGGTTTCTACCAATTTTCTTACCCATTTCACATAACAATCAAAATCCAACATAATCAACCTTCCACCAATCATAAAGATGAACCCAAAACAACTTATAACTAGAATGGGGACTAAAATAATACCATTTATCAACCAAGATCAAGATTCAAACCCAACATTCCTAAAATCACCATTTTTGATCAAAACTCAAAATAAATTCCAAATAAATTCCAAATTCAACCAAACTTCAAATATAACACATCAAGCATAATATAAACATGATATGAACACTTTAGCATAAAAATGGGGGAAAAGCAACTTACCCGGATTTTCTCAAAGTTGCCGGAACTCGAAATTTCTTGGCTTCCTACGATCCTATCGACGATCTAAACAAGATTCATGTTTTAAGAAATGAGAAATAAAGAGAGGAAGATGATGGAAATGTAGAGAGAAGTGAGAGAGAAACTTACCCATTGCTAGAGAGAGAGGGAGATGGCTGGAAAGTGAGGGAGAGGTGAGGGAGAAGAGAGGGTGTAGGGGAATTATTTCCAAAACGTACACTCAGGCCCCTCCTCTACACTACACACAAATACTTACACTCCCTACTAACTATTAAGACCCAACAATATTACACTAACCCGAATGACTCAAATAAAATGCTAGGCATAAATATTATAACACATAAAGTGCACACATAAATATTTAAATAAATAATAATTTAAATAAATAAATAAGCAAATAAATAAATAATAATTATTTATTACCAATAAAATAGAGCCTAGATTTCGGGTCATGACATTCACTCCCCCTTAAAGAAAATTCGACCCGAATTTTAACGAGACTTACCCGAAAGACCCAATAACTACGGATACGATAGTTCCGCCATTTCTCAAATTCCTCAATTGTCCATTCTAAACCACCACGTAGTAACCCTAAATAATGTTCCCAATACCACGACCTCTCGCACATAACTTCCTTCAATCATAATCTTCACTACTAATTAGAATCCATAATCAAAATTGGAGAATCCCAATTGCTCCCAAACATAACTCTCGAGATATCCCAAGCTCACCTTACTCATAACCTTAACTACACCGCAAAGGTACTTCCATTTGTAAATCGCATACTTAGTATTATTCCCCAGAAATTCCAAACATTCCATCTCGAGCTTAATTAGCTTTTAAAATATGAAAAGCTAAAGAAATTTTCCATCCCCATAATATTCACCAAAGGCTATATCTCTAAAGATTCTCATTATAGTGCTCTCGCTCTAGGTAGCACTTTAAACTAGAGGTGTAATATAAATACAAAATGCTCACTTAAACCTACATCATAATATCATCGTCATAACACTCCAATCCTTGAAAGCCTAAAATAATTACGAATACTCAATAGTCCGAAAATGGTCTAAATTTTATCTTCAAGTGATTTCCTCTAGCTCCCTTTTAAGTTATAATCCGTGCTCATATACCCAAAGGAAATCAACGAACTCTAAATTCAATAGCTAACCCCAGTTAGTCTCTCACGCATACCTTTATTAACTTAATGATACTTAAGCTCAATGGTACTATCAAAATCATAAACCAATTAGCTAGCCTCATTCCAATAGCTCCATTACCAAATCACAATATTCTTTAATTATGCCCAAGTATTGATACTCAACTTTCTTCACACACCCTTGATCCAATTCGGTAACGCCACCAAGAAGGGATTTAGAACCATAGAACCACTATCTAACCAAAATTTCAAAATGCCTTTAACATAGATTGAGAAATTATTACTCTCCCAAAATGTACTTAGTCCTTTCTAACTTAACACGCTTACCACCATTAATGATCGGAACTCCTACAATAAACTCATCATCCATAACAAATTGTATACCTCACCATACTAATCCCTTCCGATGCATTCACGGAGATGTACTAAAAGTGACCAAAAATTTCCTTAAGAGATCCTCATTGAATCCTCAACTCTTATAACTCAACCGATACCATAAGGACATTGATCTAAATATTAGCATTACAACCTTGTACTATAACAACTCAATTTAACCCAAGGTTCTCCCCAATTACTAGGTACTATTCAGAAATAAAATAGAAATTTTCACAAACGATAAATACGCCCAACAATTCACCGAAACTAAATACTCGGATTTCAATTAAGGAAAGATAGGTATAACTCTACCCAAATGAACGGTTTCAAACAGTTTTAAGAAATTAGTAATGGAGAATATAACAATCCCCTACAACAATAGACTAAAGCAATAGTAACATCAAAATCTTGTAATAGCAACATGGCTAATTTAGCAGGTAAGTTATATCTACCTTTAAGCAAAACATGAGCACATAAGACTCCATCAGACATCCTACACTCCTCCATAGGAGTAGACACTGACAACACATAAGTCAAAGACTCAAAAAATAAATGCAACTAATGCACAGAAACACATAAATGCGATGACCCTAAAATGCACGCGCTCGCTCTCACGACGCAAATTAATACCTCCTGAAATTATCCGTACCTGGTGAGTGCTGATTGATTGCAAATACTCTACCCAAAATCTTGGGCTTCCCCGAAGCATCCCTCTTCTGACCCTGTGATATTCCAGTTCCTGTCCCCGATGACTGAACTCTAAACCTCGGACAATCTTTAACAAAGTGTCCCAACTGACCACACTTCACACATTTTCCTTGCTTCTTGCAACACTTGTCTTCTGAGTGTCCTTTCCTCTGACAGTAACTGCAGACTTTCCCATTTCGTGTACCCTTATTAGAACCTTGATTTCCTACTATTGGTTGCCCTTGAAGTTGCCTTCTGAATCGAGTTTGCACTCCAAAATTACCTCTGTTATCCGAATGTTGCTGTTGTGACTTACTCTGCCCTCCTTGCTTACCCGGGTTAACCATCTCAGTCTTCCTTCTGTGTTCCCCAATATCCTGCTCAATTAAGTAGGCTCGATCCACCGCATCCTGATAAGTCTGAATCCGCTGTGCTATAAGCTGAGTCCGAATAGAAGTCTTCAAACCCCGGATGAATCTCATAGCTTTCTGCTCCTCGGTCCGCACAAGATAGTCACCACACCTGGCTAATTCTGTGAACTTAACTGAATACTGTGCTACTAACATCAAGCCTTGCTCCAAGCTGAGGAACTCGATCTCTTTCCGGTTTTGATTCACTAGAGAGATAAAATGATCCTTGAATTTCCTCACGAACCACTCCCAAGGATATGGTACAAGAGTCACATCCCAACTGGTCTTCAGTGCCTTCCACCAATGTCCCGCAGCTCCCACGAGCTTATAAGCTGAAAACAGAACCCTATCCTCATCAGTGCAACCAAAGACCTCGTAGATTTTCTCCATCGATTCCAACCATAGTTCGTCCGTCTTCCAATCCGGCTCACCGTCGTACTCACTTGGTTTCAACTTCAAGAACTGCTCCAACCCAAATCGCGGAGGTGCTACATGTTCCTCTCTCGGCCCTTGGTCATGAATTGCTTTCACGGCCACTTCAAACCTGTCCTGAAACACTGCACGGTTTTCTTCCCGTAGACCATTAAGATTCTGAGTCTCACTAGAAGCTTCACCAATTCTTCTTCTAGACATTTCGAACAAATACCTGCATAAAACCTTAACCGTTACTCACTCCGCACACAACTACCCTCCTTGGTCATTCTAGTCCACCTATTCTTATACATAGAGCTAAACCATAGCTCTGATACCAACTGTCGCGACCCCGAACCCCGCGGCCCGAGATCGCGAGTTGGACGTCGACTTAAAACCAAAACTCTAAAATATAGAAGTTAAAAATTCCATTTTGAACCAAAAGATGATAACACAAGGTTTTACAAATCCAAGTTTAAATCAACAAAGTACATCCAACATAAGCTCCACAGCTTATACACAAAAGAATAAAATATACAATTCTTAATGACCTCAATAATGGTAAAACTATCCCCAAAAGGTTATACATTTAAATAATGTAAACCGATCCATAACAACCTGCCCCAAAATCTCAAACCTCTCGACGTCCTCCTCGATCCGCAAATCCTAATCCTTTTCCTCCTGGGGGGGGTTAAGGAAAAACAAAGATGGAAATAAACGGGGTGAGATAAAATCTCAGTAAGTTACTAATGCAACTACATGACATGCTAATATGCAATGACCGATAGCAATTAACATAAGATAGATAGCAGCGGAATAATAAGTGACATGCTGTCGAACAGTAACATCCAATAGTCAATCATATAAATAAACATATAACAACAAATGAGAGGCTCCCTATCGCCAACCGTCCCATACCGGTTGGAAATAACGACCAGCTCAACATGCAACACATAAAGCTGAAATAAACACTCATAAGTGGATACATAGCCAAGGTTTTCCAAACCGGAACATCCAAATAAAGGATCGCTGCGCAGCTTCAATAATCAACAATCAACATCTTCATCATAGCATGAAAGCCGAAGAGAAAACCCCGGTCAGAAACGACCAATCAACCCATAAATCAAACAAACCATCTTCATAGTAGCATAAAAGATGAAGAGAAACCCGGTACCGGAACCCGTAACCAAATGAAGTGTCACAAAGGACGGGAGACATGCCACAAAGTCATGCTCCAAGTAATAGCTAAAATGCACACAAAGGAGCTAGCTCTTCTCACATCCAAGGCCAATCTGGAGGAGGGTAATAATGGGGTAAAACAATGGTCAACAATCACAATGGACTTGGCTGTGCCATCATAATGTTTCGCATCGCCCAAACACACACAAAATACCAGCTGGACTTTCAAGTAAAGGCTAAGTAATAAAATACTAGCACAATAAACAACCATTGATTCCAAAGTAGGGAATCATACCAAATAATCACCATAAAGATGCAACGGTTACTCACGAAGAGTTCAACAACAATGAACACAAGAAGTTTCTCATAAAAGAGCACAACAACGATAAACGGAATTTCTCATAAAGAGCACAACAACAATAAACGGTATTGCTCATAAGGAGCGCAACAACAATGATTATTAGAATACGATAATTCCATAAAGAGGAACCATACCAGATACATTTCAAAGATGATACCCATAAGTTACTCATAAAGAACATAACCCAAACGGTCACTCACAAATAGTACAACGACTATAACCCAAAATTATCCCAAACGAATCCAAAATGTTACACTTATTAGAACATGATCACGACCGGAATAAACCCTACACTTTAGTGTTCAACAACAACCCTCTAGGTATTATGGGACATCGCCTAAAACCTAGACCAAGTCTTACTCGAAAATCACTTCGATTGGAACAACCACGAACACATCATAAGATGCCCAAACACCCAATAAAATCCCGAAGTATAAAACTTATAACTTAACTGAACAACCTATACCATCTTGTAGTACTCGAAGAGAGCTTCGAAACGATAGTTTACACGCCTAAAACGAAGTCCGGATGAGAAAGTTATGGCCTCCGGAAGATCGAACGAAAAACGGACAAACTGGAAAAAGGGGGGGATGCGCGCGCCTCCAGAAAACGTGATGCGCGCGCCTCCTAAGGTCAGAAGGCTGCGATTTCGAAGCAGAAAAGGGTGCGCGCGCCTCCCAAAACATGGTGCGCGCGCCTCCTTGCCCGGAGGGGCGAAATCCGGCCAAAATCTGGGTTTCTACCAATTTTCTTACCCATTTCACATAACAATCAAAATCCAACATAATCAATCTTCCACCAATCATAAAGATGAACCCAAAACAACTTATAACTAGAATGGGGACTCAAATAATACCATTTATCAACCAAGATCAAGATTCAAACCCAACATTCCTAAAATCACCATTTTTGATCAAAACTCAAAATAAATTCCAAATAAATTCCAAATTCAACCAAACTTCAAATATAACACATCAAGCATAATATAAACATGATATGAACACTTTAGCATAAAAATGGGGGAAAAGCAACTTACCCGGATTTTCTCAAAGTTGCCGGAACTCGAAATTTCTTGGCTTCCTACGATCCTATCGACGATCTAAACAAGATTCATGTTTTAAGAAATGAGAAATAAAGAGAGGAAGATGATGGAAATGTAGAGAGAAGTGAGAGAGAAACTTACCCATTGCTAGAGAGAGAGGGAGATGGCTGGAAAGTGAGGGAGAGGTGAGGGAGAAGAGAGGGTGTAGGGAAATTATTTCCAAAACTTACACTCAGGCCCCTCCTCTACACTACACACAAATACTTACACTCCCTACTAACTATTAAGACCCAACAATATTACACTAACCCGAATGACTCAAATAAAATGCTAGGCATAAATATTATAACACATAAAGTGCACACATAAATATTTAAATAAATAATAATTTAAATAAATAAATAAGCAAATAAATAAATAATAATTATTTATTACCAATAAAATAGAGCCTAGATTTCGGGTCATGACATTCACTCCCCCTTAAAGAAAATTCGACCCGAATTTTAACGAGACTTACCCGAAAGACCCAATAACTACGGATACGATAGTTCCGCCATTTCTCAAATTCCTCAATTGTCCATTCTAAACCACCACGTAGTAACCCTAAATAATGTTCCCAATACCACGACCTCTCGCACATAACTTCCTTCAATCATAATCTTCACTACTAATTAGAATCCATAATCAAAATTGGAGAATCCCAATTGCTCCCAAACATAACTCTCGAGATATCCCAAGCTCACCTTACTCATAACCTTAACTACACCGCAAAGGTACTTCCATTTGTAAATCGCATACTTAGTATTATTCCCCAGAAATTCCAAACATTCCATCTCGAGCTTAATTAGCTTTTAAAATATGAAAAGCTAAAGAAATTTTCCATCCCCATAATATTCACCAAAGGCTATATCTCTAAAGATTCTCATTATAGTGCTCTCGCTCTAGGTAGCACTTTAAACTAGAGGTGTAATATAAATACAAAATGCTCACTTAAACCTACATCATAATATCATCGTCATAACACTCCAATCCTTGAAAGCCTAAAATAATTACGAATACTCAATAGTCCGAAAATGGTCTAAATTTTATCTTCAAGTGATTTCCTCTAGCTCCCTTTTAAGTTATAATCCGTGCTCATATATCCAAAGGAAATCAACGAACTCTAAATTCAATAGCTAACCCCAGTTAGTCTCTCACGCATACCTTTATTAACTTAATGATACTTAAGCTCAATGGTACTATCAAAATCATAAACCAATTAGCTAGCCTCATTCCAATAGCTCCATTACCAAATCACAATATTCTTTAATTATGCCCAAGTATTGATACTCAACTTTCTTCACACACCCTTGATCCAATTCGGTAACGCCACCAAGAAGGGATTTAGAACCATAGAACCACTATCTAACCAAAATTTCAAAATGCCTTTAACATAGATTGAGAAATTATTACTCTCCCAAAATGTACTTAGTCCTTTCTAACTTAACACGCTTACCACCATTAATGATCGGAACTCCTACAATAAACTCATCACCCATAACAAATTGTATACCTCACCATACTAATCCCTTCCGATGCATTCACGGAGATGTACTAAAAGTGACCAAAAATTTCCTTAAGAGATCCTCATTGAATCCTCAACTCTTATAACTCAACCGATACCATAAGGACATTGATCTAAATATTAGCATTACAACCTTGTACTATAACAACTCAATTTAACCCAAGGTTCTCCCCAATTACTAGGTACTATTCAGAAATAAAATAGAAATTTTCACAAACGATAAATACGCCCAACAATTCACCGAAACTAAATACTCGGATTTCAATTAAGGAAAGATAGGTATAACTCTACCCAAATGAACGGTTTCAAACAGTTTTAAGAAATTAGTAATGGAGAATATAACAATCCCCCTACAACAATAGACTAAAGCAATAGTAACATCAAAATCTTGTAATAGCAACATGACTAATTTAGCAGGTAAGTTATATCTACCTTTAAGCAAAACATGAGCACATAAGACTCCATCAGACATCCTACACTCCTCCATACGAGTAGACACTGACAACACATAAGTCAAAGACTCAAAAGAAATAAATGCAACTAATGCACAGAAACACATAAATGCGATGACCCTAAAATGCACGCGCTCGCTCTCACGACGCAAATTAATACCTCCTGAAATTATCCGTTACCTGGTGAGTGCTGATTGATTGCAAATACTCTACCCAAAATCTTGGGCTTCCCCGAAGCATCCCTCTTCTGACCCTGTGATATTCCAGTTCCTGTCCCCGATGACTGAACTCTAAACCTCGGACAATCTTTAACAAAGTGTCCCAACTGACCACACTTCACACATTTTCCTTGCTTCTTGCAACACTTGTCTTCTGAGTGTCCTTTCCTCTGACAGTAACTGCAGACTTTCCCATTTCGTGTACCCTTATTAGAACCTTGATTTCCTACTATTGGTTGCCCTTGAAGTTGCCTTCTGAATCGAGTTTGCACTCCAAAATTACCTCTGTTATCCGAATGTTGCTGTTGTGACTTACTCTGCCCTCCTTGCTTACCCGGGTTAACCATCTCAGTCTTCCTTCTGTGTTCCCCAATATCCTGCTCAATTAAGTAGGCTCGATCCACCGCATCCTGATAAGTCTGAATCCGCTGTGCTATAAGCTGAGTCCGAATAGAAGTCTTCAAACCCCGGATGAATCTCATAGCTTTCTGCTCCTCGGTCCGCACAAGATAGTCACCACACCTGGCTAATTCTGTGAACTTAACTGAATACTGTGCTACTAACATCAAGCCTTGCTCCAAGCTGAGGAACTCGATCTCTTTCCGGTTTTGATTCACTAGAGAGATAAAATGATCCTTGAATTTCCTCACGAACCACTCCCAAGGATATGGTACAAGAGTCACATCCCAACTGGTCTTCAGTGCCTTCCACCAATGTCCCGCAGCTCCCACGAGCTTATAAGCTGAAAACAGAACCCTATCCTCATCAGTGCAACCAAAGACCTCATAGATTTTCTCCATCGATTCCAACCATAGTTCGTCCGTCTTCCAATCCGGCTCACCGTCGTACTCACTTGGTTTCAACTTCAAGAACTGCTCCAACCCAAATCGCGGAGGTGCTACATGTTCCTCTCTCGGCCCTTGGTCATGAATTGCTTTCACGGCCACTTCAAACCTGTCCTGAAACACTGCACGGTTTTCTTCCCGTAGACCATTAAGATTCTGAGTCCCACTAGAAGCTTCACCAATTCTTCTTCTAGACATTTCGAACAAATACCTGCATAAAACCTTAACCGTTACTCACTCCGCACACAACTACCCTCCTAGGTCATTCTAGTCTACCTATTCTTATACATAGAGCTAAACCATAGCTCTGATACCAACTGTCGCGACCCCGAACCCCGCGGCCCGAGATCGCGAGCTGGACGTCGACTTAAAACCAAAACTCTAAAATATAGAAGTTAAAAATTCCATTTTGAACCAAAAGATGATAACACAAGGTTTTACAAATCCAAGTTTAAATCAACAAAGTACATCCAACATAAGCTCCACAGCTTATACACAAAAGAATAAAATATACAATTCTTAATGACGTCAATAATGGTAAAACTATCCCCAAAAGGTTGTACATTTAAATAATGTAAACCGATCCATAACAACCTGCCCCAAAATCTCAAACCTCTCGACGTCCTCCTCGATCCGCAAATCCTAATACTTTTCCTCCTGGGGGGGGGGGTTAAGGAAAAACAAAGATGGAAATAAATGGGGTGAGATAAAATCTCAGTAAGTTACTAATGCAACTACATGACATGCTAATCCTTATCCCAAACGAATCCAAAATGTTACACTTATTAGAACATGATCACGACCGGACTAAACCCTACACTTTAGTGTTCAACAACAACCCTCTAGGTATTATGGGACATCGCCTAAAACCTAGACCAAGTCTTACTCGAAAATCAGTTCGATTGGAACAACCACGAATACATCATAAGATGCCCAAACACCCAATAAAATCCCGAAGTATAAAACTTATAACTTAACTGAACAACCTATACCATCTTGTAGTACTCGAAGAGAGCTTCGAAACGATAGTTTACACGCCTAAAACGGAGTCCGGATGAGAAAGTTATGGCCTCCGGAAGATCGAACGAAAAACGGACAAACTGGAAAAAGGGGGGGATGCGCGCGCCTCCAGAAAACGTGATGCACGCGCCTCCTAAGGTCAGAAGGCTGCGATTTCGAAGCAGAAAAGGGTGCGCGCGCCTCCCAAAACATGGTGCGCGCGCCTCCTTGCCCGGAGGGGCGAAATCCGGCCAAAATCTGGGTTTCTACCAATTTTCTTACCCATTTCACTTAACAATCAAAATCCAACATAATCAACCTTCCACCAATCATAAAGATGAACCCAAAACAACTTATAACTAGAATGGGGACTCAAATAATACCATTTATCAACCAAGATCAAGAATCAAACCCAACATTCCTAAAATCACCATTTTTGATCAAAACTCAAAATAAATTCCAAATAAATTCCAAATTCAACCAAACTTCAAATATAACACATCAAGCATAATATAAACATGATATGAACACTTTAGCATAAAAATGGGGGAAAAGCAACTTACCCGGATTTTCTCAAAGTTGCCGGAACTCGAAATTTCTTGGCTTCCTACGATCCTATCGACGATCTAAACAAGATTCATGTTTTAAGAAATGAGAAATAAAGAGAGGAAGATGATGGAAATGTAGAGAGAAGTGAGAGAGAAACTTACCCATTGCTAGAGAGAGAGGGAGATGGCTGGAAAGTGAGGGAGAGGTGAGGGAGAAGAGAGGGTGTAGGGAAATTATTTCCAAAACTTACACTCAGGCCCCTCCTCTACACTACACACAAATACTTACACTCCCTACTAACTATTAAGACCCAACAATATTACACTAACCCGAATGACTCAAATAAAATGCTAGGCATAAATATTATAACACATAAAGTGCACACATAAATATTTAAATAAATAATAATTTAAATAAATAAATAAGCAAATAAATAAATAATAATTATTTATTACCAATAAAATAGAGCCTAGATTTCGGGTCGTGACAACTTACCTATGTTGGCAAGAAATAAACCTTGATCTTCTTGGAGGTTTGAATGCTAATTAGAGAGCAAAATAGTGTTTAAGAACTCCAAAATTCGGACTTAGAGCTCTCAAAATCGGACCCTAAACCAATAGCATGGGATTGGTTTATATAGTAAACTGAGGGGAAGATCTGACGGTCCAGATCATCTGGGACAAAGGTGGCCGCCTGGCCATGACTGAAGCCGGCGACAAGAGTGGCCGCGTGGCCAAGGTCGACGCGTAGCAAGGTTGGCCGCGTGGCCAATTTTGCTGGCTGACTTGATTCTTAAGCTAGGGTTTCTGCATGGTTTTAAGGAAACCATTTATTACCTATTTTGATAGATTTTGTCATAAATGAGATATTTCGGGAATCCGGGACAAGTCTTTGCAAGGTTTCTAATTCCTATAAAGTCCTTGTATTTTTGGGAAAGTCCTAATAAACTCATTTTCAGGTCGGGTACTAACAGTAGCCCCTCGGCGACGCTTCTTGCAAGGCAATGTGGGGTCGACGATAAAAGAAGGATCCGTCTGAAACATGAGTTTCAAAACAGATGAAAGGTAAGGGAACGGCTGAACCTTGACAGGCGACCTACGTATCCGCGGGGGAATCAAGCCAAACGTAGTTCAAATCTGATGGGGAAATTGGGACAGATTGTCCTCTGATAGGGAGCAACATCTTCTGCTGGGGAAAATGCACCTGCTGGGGATGAGAGATGACCGCGTCGGTCGGGTGGCTGAACCTTTTCAGGTTTCCTACGTATCCTCCGAGGAATCAAGCCGGTCGTAGTTCGAAGCTATTGGGGAAAGACGAGACATCGAACTTCTGCTGCGGATAACAAACCTACGGATACTATCTTGTATGAAGAACGAACATTCGTAAGCAATGAAGTTATTTGGAAAAATAAAGAGTACGTCGTCTAAATAATCCCAAGATGGAATGGTAAACGCAATCAGGATCGCCAGGGTTCCTGCTGATTGTGCTAAAGTAATAGAAGCTAGATCTCTCGCGAACAGAAACGCCGAGGCTTCTGCCAACCACGATTGATCAAGGATACGTATGTCATAGAGGCGCCGAAGTCTCTACAACCATATGGATCCTAATAATAGATGCTGGATCTCTCGCAAACAGAAACGTCGAGACTTCTGCCAACCACGATCGATCTAGGATACGTATGTCATAGAGGCGCCGAACCATACGAATCCTAATAATAGATGCTGGATCTCTCGCAAACAGAAACGCCGAGGCTTCTGCCAACCACGATTGATCAAGGATACGTATGTCATAGAGGCGCCGAAGTCTCTACAACCATATGGATCCTAATAATAGATGCTGGATCTCTCGCAAACAGAAACGCCGAGGCTTCTGCCAACCACGATCGATCTAGGATACGTATGTCATAGAGGCGCCGAAGTCTCTACGATCATGCAAATCCTAAGCAAATATTCGGTGAAGGGTGGAAATTTTAAGGGGCTTTCCGTACCCAAAGGTAACGAATATCAGTCAAAATTGTGCTAAGGGCATTTAAAATGAATTAAGGGGAAAAGATCAGGGGCAAAAATGGAATTTTATCTAAAGGGACAAGGTTGGCCGCGTGGCCAAACACACTGAATTGCAATAGTGGCCGCGTGGCCAAGACCGCTGAGTGGTCAGATCTCCTTCACGCGGATCGCTGATCTGACGGCTGGGATTGCTAGCGCATAAGTGGCCGCGTGGCCAAGGTCGCCGTCGGGCTGACTCCTTGGTCACATCACCAGAAACCCTCCCTCTTCTCCTTCTTTCTTCTTTCTTCTTCTTCCTTCCTCCATTGTTGACGATTTTAGAGAGAGAAAATTGAGTTTTTAGAGAGAGAAAGCTCAGATCTTGATAATTTTAAAGACTTCATTTCACATATTTCTTGAAGCTATAGCAGATTGGATCAATGAGGCGTTATTCAGGGATTTTCCAGGCCAAGGTGGGTATATGCTTCCACAACAAGAGCAACAAGGAGAGGGGCACGGTGATGCTCATGGCAAAGGAAATGTCGGGGCTGACCCAGGAGCGGGCTTTGAAGCGGCGCCCTTAATTCCACGGGGCGGTTTGAGACCACGAGCCGCGACTCGGAATTATCGCGATAATCTGCTGCGGTCTACGTTCGACCAAGATTACGATTTTTACATCGACTCTGAGCGTCATTGGTCGATGGGGCTTCCGGAGACGCGAGAGGTAAATTTTGAATTTTCACTCCTCTCCTTCTCGCACATTTGTATGTTTTATACATAGTATGAAATGCCAGAATAATGGAATGCTATAATTTAAATTGCTAGAATGGTAACATACATGTTCTGTGTTTACCTGCAGAGGATCAAGGCTCGTGGGTCCACAGTAACTGTGGGCAAACTGTGGGTATTTCTGCCAGAGGGACCGGACGGTTTGCGTGCTCAGATCGAGGCTATGGGGTTTGGCCCATTCTTTGACAGTGTCCGCATGGTTGGGGGCACCCTGAAGGTGGCAGCGGTGATAGAGGTGTGCAGGGAGTTCTGGTGGGATACCACCCATACCTTCCACTTTAGTTGGGGAGAGATTACCATCACGCCGACGGATTTCACGGCTATCACGGGGTTGAGGTTTACTGCTACCCCTTTACCTTTTGATGAGAGCTTGGCGGAGCGGCGGGACTATAGGCAGGCTCTGTTGGGAGTTGACACTGATTTGGAAGGAGGTGTCAAGGCTTATTGAGTGGAGGCCGGAAAAGTGAACCGTTTGGTGGAGGTGGCTATTGAGGACTTTGGTAGGGGGAGTATGATTTGGATTGTTTGGTCCGGCTGTTCTTATGGTACAGCTTTTCAGAGATCTTGTTTCCCAGTGGGGCTACTGTCTGCCGGTACTCACTGCTAGGGGCTCTTGTGGACTTGGACCTAGTCGGTGGGATTTCTTGGGGTGGAGCCGGTTTGGCTGAGATTTACCGGGCATTGGACCATTGCTCGAGGGCTAGCTCGTCCGCCTTTGACGGGTTTCAGTTCGACTTTGAGGTATGCTCTTGACTACCCCTTCTTTTTCACATTGTTGAGATTTCCGCTCTATCTTTTGGTCTGAAATGTCTTTTTCATTGTATGCACAGGCTTGGGTGTACGAGATCTTCGACATCGCCCCTTTTCAGTTGGTGATGAGTGCCAACAAGGTTGTTCCCATCATGTCGTACTGGTACAAGGGCAACAGGGCTCCTCCCCGCAGAAACCGGGATAGGAAGACGGTGGATGCTGCTGATCTGAGGAGGGTGTTCGCGATGTTTGTGCCTGTCGGGGTTGGATTTTACCCATGGAGTCCGACCAATGAGGCTTCGGTGGGTCCCTATGTAGCGGAGTTGACCGCTTCTAGGGTTCTGCTTGTGGGTCTCACAGGGGAGGCCATGTATCTCGGAGAGAGGGTGGTTCGTCAGCACAGGGCTGGTGCGTTACCGTAGGCTCCTTATGACCCTCCTCGGGATATGCTCCGTCCCGCGAGGTTGGCGACTTTCTTGGCTCCCACTCCGACAGAGCATTACAGAGGGAGTGATGACTATGCCGGCTACGTGCGAACACGGTTGATCAGCCCTCAGGTTCGGGCTAGGATGCTATCGAGAGAGGGATCGAGCTCGGCCGGGTATGTTGGTTGGAGTCGGCCTTTGGTTGACATGCCCCTTCGCTCGAGTAGCGTGAGAGTGATGAGGGGCGGCCGGGAGGTGGAGCTCAGCTTGGAGCCTACTGATGCAGATCTTGTTGAGGAGATATTCATTCCTCCGCCCGACGCTGGGGTACGGCTTTGTACTTTATATTAGTCATGTTTGCACACACTTATTTCTTTCTGCATTGTAATCATTTGCCTTGGCTTGCCTTTCAGGTGACTCGGGAGGCATATATCCGTTCAGCTCGGTGGGAGAACGTGTTGATGCGCTTACTGAGGGAGGCGTACCATTCATGTACTTGTCAGAGGGATGACGTTACGTCACCCCAGCGTCGGTAATAGTCTCCGAATGGTGCGGGCTTTTCTCACATTGGTGGTCGAGCGGTCCGGGGATGGAGAGAGGGTGGTTCGTCAGCACAAGGCTGGTGCGTTACCGTGGGCTCCTTATGACCCTCCTCGGGATATGCTCCGTCCCGCGAGGTTGGCGACTTTCTTGGCTCCCACTCCGGCAGAGCATTACAGAGGGAGTGATGACTATGCCGGCTATGTGCGAACACGGCTGATCAGCCCTCAGGTTCGGGCTAGGATGCTATCGGGAGAGGGATCGAGCTCGGCCGGGTATGTTGGTTGGAGTCGGCCTTTGGTTGACATGCCCCTTCGCTCGAGTAGCGTGAGAGTGATGAGGGGCGGCCGGGAGGTGGAGCTCAGCTTGGAGCCTACTGATGCAGATCTTGTTGAGGAGATATTCATTCCTCCGCCCGACGCTGGGGTACGGCTTTGTACTTTATATTAGTCATGTTTGGACACACTTATTTCTTTCTGCATTGTAATCATTTGCCTTGGCTTCCCTTTCAGGTGACTCGGGAGGCATATATCCGTTCAGCTCGGTGGGAGAACGTGTTGATGCGCTTACTGAGGGAGGCGTACCATTCATGTACTTGTCATAGGGATGACGTTACGTCACCCCAGCGTCGGTAACGGTCTCCGAATGGTGCGGGCTTTTCTCACATTGGTGGTCGAGCGGTCCGGGGACGGAGTTCGGGTCCCGGTAGCTCTCGAGCTTTAGCTCGGCGTGGAGACACCACGGAGGAGGATTCTGATTAGGCCCACTGTTAGCTAGTAGAGAGCACAGGAATATGTATGTATAGAACAGATGTACAAAATGCATGTATGTATATTATGTTTCTAAAATGCAATTTTATTGTGGGAGCCTACTTGTGCAAACTAGTTATTTTACAAATGTTTCTAATTTTATACAATGCATGAGCCACGGGATGGGGCAGGTACGTAGTTGCATGGATCCGTTACGGAGTGGGAGGAAACAAACTGGATTTCTGCATGGAGCGATGTTGGTTGCATGGCGAGGCCCGGAGCAATGTTGGCCGCCTGGCCTAGGACGAAGTTGGCCGCCTGGCCAAGGACAACATCGGCCGCGTGGCCAAGAGCATATGTGGCCACGTGGCTAAGTCCCGCGCCGCCTCCGGTTTTCGTTTTCCTGGCAAGAATCGGAAGTTGTGTAGTATTTAATGGGAGTTTGTGTCCTATTCAACTTCGTACCAGCAGCTCTTTTGATCAATTTTGAGTCCCAATCATCAACTTGCTCTTCTTTTGCCATGGATCACAATGCAAGGCTTTCTAGACTTGAAAAAGGAGCTTTCATAACATCTTTGGAGAAGTGGGTTGCCAAGATATCCGGTCCTTGTCGTAGGAAGTTTGAGAAGCGCTATGGGATCAAGTGTCTTTGGTCATTCTTGCACATGAACTCCAACACTAACCTCTTGCAAGCTTGTGGGAAGTTTTGTAACGACACTCTTCATGTTTTCAACTTTTCTTTTAATGAGATGGTACCCACTTATGAAGACATCAAGGCGCTTTGCGGTTGTGAAGGGAAGGGTACACTTGCATTGCCCTTTGATTTTATTTCTTTGCATGACAAGTTGATAGCCTTTGGTGTGCCCGCAGATGACATTGGTAAGTATGCTAGAGGTGGCTACGTCGACCTTTCTTGGATGCCAAGGCACTTTATGCACGCGGATGTGACCTCGGACCGTTCTTTGGACCATCTTGCCTTGTATTTATTTGTTTCTATTCTTTTCCCTTCCGAAGTCGGATGTGCTAGTGAGGGATGTTTGACCATGGTGAATGCGGCTCGTTCGGGACATGACATTGTACCGGCCATCCTTGGGGAGCTCATTTGTGGGATTCCTCATCTTGCGGTTTATGGCGGGATGCCGTGCGGCAGTGATAGACTTTTGACCATGTGGTTGCAAGAAAGGCTCCGAGTGAACAAGCCAGCGGTTTCTTTGGCGGTGGCCCCATGGATGCACCGTATTAGAGGTATGGAGGAGAGATTCGAGGTCATGACTCTCAAGGGTTGGGAAAGGTACTTGGCGGAGATGGTGACCGATGACATCCAGTGGGTGGTGCCCCATTGGCACATTCATTCCGTGAGGGAGAAACAAGTAGGACTGTTCATGATTAAAGTTCCGTCATTTTCTGGGACCACTTTCTACTACCCCGCTAGAGTAATCCGTCAATATGGTCTAGTGCAAACCATCCCCGAGGGTTGGGATGAGGAGAGGACCCGTTTTCCTTTTGGCATACTTCATTTGGATGATAGCGCTTCGGTTCTCCTTTCTCAAATGTGGGGCGAGGCCGGTTTTAGCCATAGGACTCTCATCACACGCTCCAACAACACCTACCTATCACGAGAGTATTTGGATTGGTTTATTGAGAGACTTGGGCAAGCGGAGCAGACTCTAGAGACCCTAAGGGGCGCTATTTTGGCATCCTGTGCTCCTAGTTGTTCATTGAGGATGAAGGAGGCGATGGCCTATGAGAGGAAGAGGAGCAAGAGCATGGCTAATGGAGATGGAGCGGGGACTTCAAGGAAGAGGAAGGATGGGGAGACTCCTAGTGTCAAAGCTAAAGGGGTTAGTGAATTTGAGAGGAGGTTTTGCGAGAACCCTAACAAGAAGAAGATTCGCCGTGGTCAAAGCAAGAAGAAAGAGACCGAAGGCACGAGTGGCACTAAAGATTAATTCCGAGGATACTTCCATAGTCGTTGCAAACACATTGTTTTAATTTAGTTTACTTTTGTTTTAGTTTCAATTTCAGAATAGGTTATTTATTCAAAAAGTATGTCAAGCTTAGACTCATCAAATAAGTGTTAACATGCAATGACTATGGAAATAAAAGTTTTTGCTTTCGAAAAACACAACTTCTATCTTTATTGCTTGACAAGATTTGGATGTTTATTTATTTTTTAGACCGCACCTTTTGAAAGGCTGCCTACATTCCCCTTTTACAAATAGGACTAAGGGGCTCAGGTCACCGTAGTTCACTCCAGTCTGACTAGAATAATTTTAGAGAAAGGGAAGATAGAAGGGGGAATGCTCTAACTTTTGCCTAGACCGCCCTTGCGGGTTTTCAGTCTAGCGAGCTTTGTACGCACCCTTATTTTGCATAGACCGCCCTTTGCGGGTTTTCAGTCTATCGGGCTTCTTTTTGCGTAGTAAACATATTTTTTTTTTTTTTTTTTTTGTAGAAGGGGAGTCTAGTCATAGTAGCGTCTGAGCTTGCTGATGTTGACTGATTTCTTGAGCGGGCTGCCATCCAAATCTACCATTCTGTCTATTCTTGTGGCGCGCCTCGAGCTTTGGCCATTGCGTCGACGCGTTGGTTCAAATCCTCTATTTCTCTTGAGATGTCTTGAATCGTTTCTGCGGTCAGGTGCGAGAGTACCTCTGGGCCGTTCCTCACATAAGGCTCGATTTCGTAGCAACCGAGGAGTTCTAAGTTTTCGCTTTCCCTATAGAACCAAAATCCTCTTACGTAGGTGAGCATGTTTTCGTCCATCAAGCCTTGGATTCTCCTTTGTAGAGCGACACAGTCGTTGGTGTCGTGGCCTTCGTCTTGGTGGTAAGAGCAACTTTTGGTAGGTTCAAATGGTTGAAGGGGTGGTAATTCGGAGAGGAGTGAACGTTCTCCTATAGGATGCATCTTGCCCATTTGTCTCAGTTGGTCGAATAATTTTGCGAAAGGGGTCCCTATTCTTGTGTAGCGGGGGACTGAGAGGGGGTATTTTTCCAAAAATCTCTGCATTTTTCCACTGATTTTCTTTTCCTGGTGCGAGGGCCACGATTCTGTCGTTGGTGTTGGGGTCTGAGGTTCATTCCCATGTGCCGGGTGCAGGATTGGGGTATTCGCGAGGTAATCCTTGAGGCAGCATAACGCGAACTCACATCTCGAACTCCATTCTTGGTCGCGGGTCCTTTCTATTTCTCTAAGTGTCGGTTCCCCCACTATTGTAAAATGGCTGAAGTATTGCAGTAACTTGATGAGTCCTTCCTTTTCGGCTTTGTTCCGAGGAGACTGTATTCTCAACACGGCTCGAACTCGCCGACTGATGGTCCTCCACGAGGTTGTGGAGGGGGTCGCTTCTCGGTCCTCCTCGGTTGTCTCGATCTGGTTATAGCCGGCAAACTCATCAACAAACGACTTGACCTCATAATAGGCGGTCGCGTCCGCCAACATGTCGATATTTGGCAGGGGGAAGTCATCCTTCGGCGTAGCTTTGTTGAGATCCCGAAAATCCGCACACACTCTGACTTTACCGTTGGATTTCTTGACAGTTACCAGATTTGATAACCAAGTTGGATATTCAATCACCCTGATGAAACCCACACGGAGTAGCTTCTCAATCTTTTCCTTCACTCGTAAAGACCATTCCGGCTTAATGCGGCGCAGCTTCTGTTTGACTGGCTTAGCGTCTGGTGCTGTCGGGATTCTGTGCTCTACGATCGAGTTATCGAGCCCCGGCATGTCCTTATAAGACCATGCGAACACATCCACATATTCTCTAAGTATCTCAATCAGTGCTTCCCTTTTGGTTCCGCTGAAGAAGCTTCCAATCTGCGTTTCCTTAGGCTCGGCTTCGGTTCCCAAATTCACGCACGTTAACACCTCATCGGCAGCTTGGGCTCGAGATTCTTTTTGATTAATAACCTGTTCTGAAATTTCTTTAATGTATTAATCATTTAATTGGTCTGTGTCTGCCTCTTCTAATGAATCATTATTAACTAAGTGTATGTCATTAGTTTGATTATTAGCCAATTTATCAGTTAAAAGAGTGACTATGGAGGGATACTCGGAAAGGTCGAGGGTTTCATTCATGGCAAAAGGGAATATAGCGTTTGCAACAAGATCATAGTCTTCGGACGTAAGGTCGTCAGACTTAGAGGAAGACTCAAATTCAAAATGTAAAACACTAGACTCTGGGGACGGGGATTTTGGGTAAGTGACAGGAGATGCTGCAGGAGTGGTGACAGGAGAAGGAGTAAGCCCCAGTGTTCCCACCATAAATTCCGGAGTAGCTATAGGTCCCCCAATGATGCACCAATTCTTGAGCTTGTCCCCCATGGGTACCACCAATGTCCTTGGGTCCACCTTATCTTCAGAATCGTCTCCAATGACGGCAACCATGTCTTCGTACAGCCCCAGATTACCCAGATGTTGAAGCAGATATTGGCCGTCCCACGTCTCAGTCAAACTCGGAGTTTCTGCGGCTTGTCAAGGGTTGCGGCTTCAAGTTGATCTGCCAAGTCATCTGCAACCTTGGTGGAGTACTCATGCCTGATGGTTCTAACTCTGCCCATGGCTTTGTCATATTCCATGTAAGTCAGCTTCATGTTGGACCGATCGAATTCCACATCTCTGAAAATCTCGAACCCTTTCTGCAACTTCCCGGTGTGGTCAATCCATGGCTCGGCGAACTCAAAACACGAAAACTCCTTGCCTTCCCTGACAAAGTAGCTATTCAGGGACAGGCGGTATGGCCGCATTTCAGGCTTTTTGTAGGGAAGCTTCATCTTTTTAAGCAATTCTATCCTTTGTTGCTCCATCTTGTCTTCAGGGGTGAGAGTATACCCAAGACCGAACAATCCTCGGTGATCAATCTCTTTAACCAGACTTGTGGGACCTTGCAAGCACTTACCTAGCCCCAGCCCCGGTACGAAGCCCATATTACGCAGTATCTTGACAACAGGTGCCACTTATCCGTTGTTTTGGTGAGGTCGATGGTCCAGATCTGTGCTTGAGCGACTATTTCGAAGCCATTGAAGAGTCGGCTCTCTTCCCCATGCTGAATCTGTAAGACAGGAACCCCCTTGGTGTCCGTCCCTTGGGCAGTTACGAGATCACTGTAGATGATGGTCACTTCGTTACCAGATTGAAACTTCACACACTGGTGCAGGGAAGATGGGACAGCGCCCGACTGATGTAACCATGGCCGGCCAAGGAGGAGTGAGAAGGTTGCGGGGATGTCTATGACGTGGAAGTCGGTCGGTAGGATCTTTGTTCCGATGGTAATGGGCAAGGTGGCTTCGCCTATCACGGCGCGGCATGTAGAGTCATAAGCTTTGATGGTTTGCTTGGATGGGCGTAAATCAACACCATGAACGCCAACCACATCCATCATCCTTGAAGGCAGGATATTAATAGCAGAACCATTATCAATGAATACACGGGGAATTTTCTTGCCATTCACCTCGACAGTGATGTATAAAGGTTCATTATGATCAGCTCCAAACACTGGCTTGTCTAGCTCCGAGAAAGTGATGATGTTTCCATAGTGGATATTACCAATCATGTGGGTGACGTCCTCAAGGGTAGTAGTGGATGGTACCATGGTGGCGGCGAGGTTTTGCTCGAGCATGAGGCGATGGGTTAGGGAGGAGGTGAGTAGGGACCAGAGCGAGATGTGGGCTTGGGTTTGTTTGAGTTGAGTGAGGATAGGGTCTTCTTTGTCTAGGTCGGCTTGCTCAGGTTCCTTCCCAAAGACTTTCTTTGCACCCTTTGGGTCGGATTGGTACACTTGACCGGATCTCGTAAGGAGACAAACTTCTGCACGTAGCTCCTCCAAAGACAATGGCGTGTCAGGACAAGGGGGCGAAACTTCGGTCTTTTCGGCCTCCTCGAAGATTTCGGCCCAAGAAAGAGGTTGAGAGGGCTTGGGACTCTCTTCCTCTAGAGATTCGACTTCACTTACTAGTTCTTCTAAAGACAACAAGTAGCAAGAAGGTTCTTTATTATTAGTCATTGAAATACAACCCATCTCATCACAGTCCGCCACAACAGGCTTGGCCGGATCAGTGATCTCACTAAGTTCTACCATGAGTACGTTGCTAGCTACATAATCTCTAGGGTCTTCGACAACTCCCTTGTGGATGAGCTCTTGCACGGCTTTCTTGAGTTCAAAGCATTCTTCGGTAGTGTGACCGGTGCACTTGTGGTAGTGGAAAAACTTTGACAAATCGCAACCAAGGCGGGGAAGGTGTCCTTCTAATGGTTCGAGCATTTCTAACGTCACCAATGCCATGAAGATATCCACCATCGTGAGCCCTATCTTGTCAAAGGCATCCATGAGCTCTAGGATACTAATCTCGCATGTTTGCACCATATTCACCCCACCCCCATTGTTAGGGAGAGGGTTATTCACCACATTAGGACCCTTCGGCTTCTCAATCTTCTTGTCATTGATCAACCCTTGAACTACGCGCTTCAATTGAATACAACCATCCGTTGTGTGCCCGATGTGCTTGTGATACTTGCAGAACTTGGAGGCGTCCAAATCAGTTCTTGGGTAGGCGGGTTGGTAATTCTCTAAAGGCTTGATAAGACCTCTCTTGACTAACACGTCAAAGACTTTCCCCATGGGCATACCAAAATCATCAAAATTCTCCCTCTGTTGTGGAGCCCCATTCCTTGTTACGGCTTGGACATCTAGCGGGACCTCTTTCTGGACCATATTCACTTGGCCGACGGCCTCCTTTCCACCCCTAGGAGGCGCAGGCGCAGTAGGAGCCTTGTAGCGAAAGGAGTTGTTGTTGTTGGTCTTTGGACTTTCTTTTGGCGGCACAATCCCAGTGAGCCCTGCTTCATACCTTACGCCGGCATCAACCATTTCCCGCAAGTCAGGGAAATAACCATTGCCGATGGCTGCTTTCATCTCCGGTAGCAAGCACTTGTAGAAAATCTGCTTCTGTTCCTTTGCTTTTGGTGGGTATTGGACCTCACACAACCGATGGTTCCACCTCTTGTAAAAATCATAAATAGCCTCGCCGGGCTTTTGCATAGTGTTCTTAAGGTCGGTTCGATTCACATGCCAATCCAAGTTAGCTTGATACTTCTCACAGAAAATGTCACTGATTTGATCCCAAGTTTGCCTCTCGCTTGGTTCTAGCCCCAAGAACCAACACAGAGCTATACCATCCAAAGTGCTATGGAATACGCGAGCCATTTGTTCGTTGGTGCAGTCACGAGCCCTCATGGCCAACACATAACTATCCAAATGAGTCTTAGAACACGAGTCACCATGAAACATTACCACCTTAGGCATCTTGAAATCCTTGGGGAGAGCCCCCACTTGGCTAGGGTTGATTGTCTTGGTAGTCGGTGCACTTTTCTTATCCACGGTCTCGATCAACTTGCGCATTTTCTCTTGCATGGCTGTAACCACAGGGTGATTGGAGATGTCGGGTATAGATTCTGACAGAATGACTGAAGGAGTAGTGGAAGTAGTGGCAGCGGACATCCCAATACTCAGAGGCAACGAGGGTGCGGGTAGTTTGCTAGCAGAGAGGTAGCCACCAAGCAGTTCAGGGGAAGGTTCATAGACAGCCTTGTTCTTGTTCATGGTAGTGAAAACTTGTTGGGTGTAGAGAGAAGGAGGTGGAACATTGCGGTAGCTTGGGAATGGGAAGGCAGTAGCATTGGTGTTGGGGGGACAGTTGGTATTGACCTCTTCATCCTCGACATAAATGAAATTCTCACCATCGGGCACCAGTTTAGTTCCCTTTTGTTGAATGTGACCCTTCACCTGTTGGTTCTGGTCTTCCAACATCTTGTTGCTTTCCTCGAGATTCTTGATCTTGGCTTCGAGACCGGCGAGGAAGCTCTGGAGGCTTGGGGGAATACCATTGAGAGTAGCCTCAGTGTTGAGCTCGGCGGCACTAGCAGGAGGAGCAGAGGCTGAAGATGAAGCTGGAGTTGACATTGCTGATGACGAGACTGAGAACGTGGATGAAGTAGAAGCTTCACGTTGTAGTCGACCACTCGAACGGATCCAAACTTGCTTTGCTAAAAGGTTGAAGGGCAATGAAGCTTTTAGGAGAGGGGGAAGGCTCATGCAAAGTATATTTTAATTTACAAAAACATACATTATTTACATCCTAATTGGTTGGAAGGGGTACCCCTTTTTCGCAACTAGTTAGAAGACTACGATCAGTGGAGGCCATCACTATGTCTATAGACCCCTCGTTTTTCACCTGCATTGAACACCCCCAAACGGACAATTTGGGCGAGGGTCCTATAGGGCAAGCGGCTTCCACCAACCATCGGATCCTACGACTAACCCTTCCTTAAAGGCATTTAACGTGATGTCTATGTTGCATCCTACGCAAGTTAACGATGAGCGGAGATCTTGACAACAAACACTCATCTTACCATGGCACGTCCCTTGTAGGGAAATCACTTTTTTGTGCACTTTCTCTCAAAGATCTCGATTCATCATTGACTTGGGGATGACTCGACATAGACAGCACGTTAATTGACTATTAAGAAAAAGCTAGCCAAACCAACCAGTCAAAACCTAGGTGTGTTACCTATACTAGTGTGGGTTGACACGGGTTAGGTAAAAGGTTCCCACCGTATACGGTGAGTGGAATAGACGAGTGACTCGAAAAGAGTGCGACAGTAGCGCACAAATTCCTGCACATCGAATACTCCGGGTAATGGGGACCTGTGCAGTGCTGACACGGACTAGTGGTAGTGTGAGGCAAGAAACTAATTCTTTTTAGGGAGAAAAGAGAGAAGTTTTTAATGTTAGGATGATGCGATGCAATGCATGAGAGAGAAAGAGAGAGAGAGAGAGAGAGAGAGAGAGAGAGAGAGAATAATGTACAAGGGAGCATAGCAGAGTTTTGTTTGACCCTAATACTAAAGAGAAGATAACAAGGGTACATGGTACAAGGTACAAGGTACAAGTATTAACATGGTGGAGTGCGCGGGTGCATGTGTAAACATGGCTTAACTGTAGGGGGGCACGTGAAAACATGGCAAGTGTGCATGTGCAAACATGGCAGGTGTGTGCATGTGTAAACATGGCAAAGTGTGTGGTGCATGTGAGAACATGGCAAAGTGTGAGGTTCATATGAGAACATGGCAAGCATCATGATGTGAACGAAAGTTAGACCCACTAAGTTTGAAAAAGTTTCAAAGCAGTCCCCAGCAGAGTCGCCACTGTGAATACCCCTTTCCGATGAAGCGACGCATGGGAAGTATCTTGTGATTATTATTATTTACAAAAGGAATATTCTTAACGACATTAAAATTATGAGAGTCGCCACGCCGTTTTAATTAAAGCCAAAACATTGAAAAAAGCATTTTTAGTGGGTTCGGGGGTCAAATTACAACAAGAGAAGAATATTGAACGTTATCACTCCTATTGCCCGAATTGATCGGTCTTTCTATCATGATGAATGTGTTAGTAGTGTGTTAGTGATTTAGACCGGATCCGAAGATTGTCTACGTTCCTCTCAATGTGAGAAGCTCAGGTCAGCGTAGTTCGCAGAGAATTAGAATAGGCAGAAGAATCGGGATCATGCATAATGAGGGGGGAATTACCTAAAGATTAGGGTTTAGAAGTAGTTCCTAGATCATCTTCGGGTTGATGAACCCTAGATCATCATCGGCTATGAAATAACAAGTAATTATGAAGAACGCAACCCTAAATATAGCATAAATAAGGTTTCAATCTATGAACACGATGAATATACGAAGAACGTATTATGAACATATGAATGAACATGCAAAGCATATGAAGAAACTATGAATAAACATGCAAGAACATGAATATTAAAGATCTACATTAAAAATGATGCAAGAACATGAAGAAAAATTTAGAAAACTTACCTATGTTGGCAAGAAATAAACCTTGATCTTCTTGGAGGTTTGAATGCTAATTAGAGAGCAAAATAGTGTTTAAGAACTCCAAAATTCGGACTTAGAGCTCTCAAAATCGGACCCTAAACCAATAGCATGGGATTGGTTTATATAGTAAACTGAGGGGAAGATCTGACGGTCCAGATCATCTGGGACAAAGGTGGCCGCCTGGCCATGACTGAAGCCGGCGACAAGAGTGGCCGCGTGGCCAAGGTCGACGCGTAGCAAGGTTGGCCGCGTGGCCAATTCTGCTGGCTGACTTGATTCTTAAGCTAGGGTTTCTGCATGGTTTTAAGGAAACCATTTATTACCTATTTTGATAGATTTTGTCATAAATGAGATATTTCAGGAATCCGGGACAAGTATTTGCAAGGTTTCTAATTCCTATAAAGTCCTTGTATTTTTGGGAAAGTCCTAATAAACTCATTTTCAGGTCGGGTACTAACACAAACCCCTTTTAATCGGTCTAAACCCTAAAATAGACCTAAGCCCAGATTTGGCTATGCGGGAGTGCCGTGAGCCTTATCAGTGCATCGAATGGATTAACGGACTTAAAATTCATGATCAGAGCGAAAAAACGAGTAAACAGGCATGTACTTCAATTTTTGAGCTGCGGGACCCGAAACGGGGCCCACACCCTTAGAACTGCTCGTTATTATCCATTCTTTGCATTAAAAATATATTATTGTCATTCCTTGCTCATTAACATATTTCAGATAGATGTACGTGACCACAAGATTATTTCAAGCAACTTCCATGTTGGGACCGCGGACAACCGGGACACCGTTGTGCGCACACTCGGACAAAACTTGGACTGTTGCGGAACCAATACCGGAGCAGGAATTGTGATCATCTACGTTGAAAATTCAAGGCATAAATGATGATGACCAACCACTATCCAGCTAATGGCAGCAAGTAGATGGCCAATCAAGTAGGCCATGGTCCAATCAGAGCGCGACACGTGGCACTTTGGGAAGAGGGGACGGCAAGGTCCAGCCGTACGGCTACTTTGGCTCTCTCCCAAGCATCCACAACCCCCTCAAATCCCAGTCTTTAAACCACCACCACACCACCATAGCACCACCCTAAACACTACACAAAGCAAAGCAAACAACTCACTCAAACACTCTCTCAATCTAAGGCAAACACCTTAAGAAAAGCAATAAAAAAAAGTATTCCCTTGGAAGCAAAGGAAGCACACCTAGGTAATCTTTGTTCTTGTAAAGTTCATCCATGTAAAATGTATATCCTTATGTGGTTTGGAAAAGGGTCTAGCCACTTGTTAGGCTAGACCCCCATTTGATGTCCAAAAGATGTAATGTTGATACTCTTGTTGTTCTTTCTCTCTAAATGATGATATCCCATGATTCAATGCTCAAATGGCTGTTGTTTTGGTGTTGTTCATATATATATCTATCTGTATCCAAAGTTTCATGTTCATAGTATCTCATTTGAGTGGGTTTTCATGGGTGTTTTCACCTCTTTTGTAAATGTTCAGCAGACTGTCCATCTGCACCTTTCTGTCTTGTTTCTTTTTTTATGCATAGCAAACATTGTTTTTGGACTTAGGCTACAAAATATATTTTTTTCTAGACAAACATAGGAATACTAGCATGTAAATATCTTATTTTTACCCTGAGTGGAAGAGGTTCTTTCCGTTTTTTGTTTCAACTCTCTGTTCTCAGATTTACATATCTCCTGTTCTGACACCAAAATGTCAGAGGTGTTTTGTGTGAATTAAACTTGCTTGATGGCCTTGAAACTTTCCAGATCTAAACTTTGATATGTTAGGAATAACTTTCATGTTTAGTTTTTCCCATGATTTACCCGTTTTCATGATGCACAAAGTGGATCTTTTGTGGAAGTATGCATATCTGTCAGATCTGGCTGTTGAAAGTTCTATCTTGCATGCCTTGTTTAGACACCTTAGCATTCTCCTAAAATAAGAGTAAAATTCATGGTTGATACTTGATGTGTTAGGGACTTTTCCAAACATTTACTTTCCAGATTGTGAAAGCATAAGAGCAGGTACACAAAGAAGGAAGGGGCAGCAGTCCCTAAAATCTTTGGGGACGGAGTTTGGACATTTATTTGATATGGGATTTGTTTCCCTTTTGTTCACCAATGTAAATATTAATCCCCCACCCCCTTTTTGTGATCTCCTTTACTGGATGTGAATGCTAAACCATTTTCAAAACCAAGCGAGAGTCCACCCAAACCGACTCTCATTTGTGAATTAAAAGCAAACATACCTAGAATAGGAAGACTCCTATGAATATTAAATCACCATTTTTGTTAGGGCATAAATCAAGGTAAAAAGGCATAAAATGAATCTAAGTGGCATGCATGCTAGAGACCATCACGGGCGAGGAGAGTGCCTAACCCCTTCTCTCTCTCGTAAATTAGCCCCCGAACCCACTTTCTCTGAACAAAAGGTTTTATCTTCGTTTTTCCTAAAATAAAATGAGGTGGCGACTCTTGACCGTTTTGATTCCATCGAGAGGAATCCATTGTGTGGGAACCGAGCACATTTCCAAAAGCGCATCAGCAAGAGGCATCACCCGAATCGCCCTCGCGGGACGATCATCTCGGTTTGTCTTCGAGCACGGGCTCTCACACTTTAGAAGAACTAAAGATTCGTTTATGATCTATGAAGGTATGGAAGATGATCTCGGATGCATGCTTCCAAACCAACAAATATTATAATAGATCGCAATCAGGTTTTGTGCATATGTCAAATGGTGGAACTGTAAGTTGGACTGGTTCCAAGCAGAGTACAGTCACTAATTCTATAACTAAATCTAAGTATATTGCCGCATTGGATGCTGCAAAGGAAGTGGTTTGGATTAAGAAGTTCATTGTTGAACTTGAGATGGTTCCTAGCATTGCTAATCCAATAGACCTTATTAGTAACAATAGTGGTGCTATTGAATCAAGCAAAGGAACCAAGAGCAAATCCCAAATCCAAACACATACTTAGGCGTTTTCTTATCGTTCGAGAAATCGTTGATATGGGAGACGTAAATATATGCAAAGTACCAAGTAATGATAACGTTGCGGACACGCTAACAAAGGAACTTCCACAAGCTAAACATGATGGTCATGTTGGGTCCATGGGTATTGGATACCTAGGGAATTGGGCCTAGGGCAAGTGGGAGATTGTTGGTGTTGGTGCCCTAGGCACGTTTGTTAAACGTTGTATAAGTTATCATTTTATTCATGATGATAAAGAGATAATAAGATTATTATTGTTGCTCATGTTTGCTTATAATAATCTTTGTCCCTAGAGCTTGTTAAGCACTAATATAAAGGCTAAATGATCATGAGATGATCATGTTAGATTTATAGGTACTTGTTTGGAACAAGGTACTGGACATGACCCGCGGTATGAGATTTATGTCATGGTCGATGTCATATATAAATATCATATTAGTTATGTCATTTGAATCCTTAGACATGAAGTTATTATAGTCTTCCACTTGATGAAGATTATGTTTGACATATTCAAACGCTGCCTTAACACGATAGTTATAAAGGGTATGATTGGCATAATCGGATTCACGTAGGGAAGAATAATAAGCTAAATGGATTTGTCCCTCTTCGGAGAGATGTCAAGCTTGGGCCCCTCGAAGGAATGATGTTGGTGAAATGTTTGGCCAAACTCAAATGGATTGATTGGATCAATGTCATTTGGATTATCAACATATTCGGAATCGAGAAAGTATTGAACAATACAAGTTGACTTATTGACCATGACTTGTGTTCAATGACATCGTGGACAAAGGGATTATGACATGTTCTAAAGGAAAGCGAACTTGTATCTAGTTATACTATTTGGGTAGGTATGACAGTTTGCTAGAACCTAATCATATCTTATGGTTTCATGTTTGAACCCATTGCCAACTTAGTATAATCCTAGAGGGTCACACACAATAGAACGAATCTTAAATAAGGATTATATTGGAATTTTGGAAACTATGGGAATCTGGACAAGTGTGCGACCGTACATTATGGGTTGGGCGGCCACACAGTTTGGGTCAAATAGTACCAGAACCTTCCAGATAGATGTGCGGCCGCACAGGTGGTTTTGGGTGGCCGCACACCATGTCGGGACTGGTTTCCTGATTTGATTTGGAAAAGAATTTTGGACGGGTTTAGACACAAGTTTCCTATTTGGAATAGGTCTAACTTGTATATAAACAGAAAAATTCGGCCAGAATCAAAGCCAATGTTTTTGTGCAAGTCTCAAAGAGTTTGAGAGGGTTTTATTTTGTTCTAAGAGATCCTAGATTGAAGAACAAAATAATACACAAATAAAATTCCATATAGTTCATATTAATTATGAAAAAGTGTTTCACAATTTTGGTCTAGCAACCAAGATCAAGTGTTCTTGATATTCGTTCGTGGTGTGGATACCCCTAGAGGGTGAAACTTATCATCTTCAAAGTTCGTGATTCTTACTATGTTCGTGATCATGGTTTCAAGCCTCCATCGAATTCAAGGTTGCAAAAATCAAAGGCATCACGGGTTAGTATTCTAGTATTCATCATATTGTATTTGACATAATCATATGAATGGATCTATGGGCTTTGGGTTTCATTAAATTTTAAATGCTTAATTCCGCTGCGCATGTTACTCTGAAACCCAACAGTTGGCTCACCAGACGGCAGAGCTAGCTTCTTGCGGGAAGAGGCCTCGGACCGACGGATGATAGTGTGGCAGTGGAGACACATCCTAGATAGGATCCCCCATTCTCCCCTTTTATTGATGATGTATTTATTGCCTCGGCGTAGGCGAAGACAATTTTTTCTTTCTTTGGCTTGTACCTATGCAACAGTTATTTCCTAACTCTAGCACATACATTAGTTAATTTTAGTTTTATTTCTGACTGTGTAAATGTATTGACTCACATCCGGTTGGTCAACCGAGGGGTAATTTTATGAGATGGATTCACGTTGGGCCATTTATATGTGATGTATGAACTGTTTTGGGTGGATTTCTGAGGTGATTGAAACATGTTTTGACTTGTCGGGCAACCTGAGATTTGAGCAGAGTTGTTGCTATTCTGAACTGGGAGATGCCTCGTACGAGACATCGATGTCTCGTACGAGTCATCCTTTCAACCTGCGGCTGTTTATCCTTTTTTCTCGAGGATTTGGTATCCAAACTTGTATATAAACACCTCTAGTCCATCCTAGAATACCATGCAGCTTCGAATCAGTTCTGGGAACCTTTCTTTTGGAGTAGAATTCTCAACCTTTTGCTCCCAATGGCCCTAAGTAAGTCCGTCCCTTTATCAATAATTGTTGATGAGTTTTCCTTGGACTCGAGTTTAGTGGAATGCTACAAGGGCGATTTGGCAACGTTCTTTCGCTCGTTCAATAAACCTCGCCAAGAGAGATTTGTGGAGATATTCGGGTTTAAGATTCTTTTCACCTTGAAGAATATAAAACCGGAATGGAACCTTCTAAAGGGAGTTGCACGCTTCTGGGATCCATCGACTCACCTCTTCAACTTTTCACTTAATGAGATGGTCTCTACCGTAGAGGAGATGGCGGCTGTCTTGGATATACCGTTGACCGGGGTGATTGCGGTTCCTAATTGTGACAAGGTACCGGCAGAGTCCCTCAGGGATCTATTGAGTATAGGCCTTCCCGAGGCGCATAGTTACATTCATAACCGCTATGTTGATCTCCATGCTTTGCCTAGAAGATTTAAAGGTCGGGTGACTCGTGGTCATGGTGTGGATTCCCAGTGCTGCCTCTTGGCATTGTGCTTATTTCAAAGCGTGATTTTATGAGAGGGTGTGGCATGGCGGACACGGAGCTCGTGGACATCGCTCTGCAAGCTAAAGGACGGGTCTTCAATATAATCCCTCTCATATTGGGGGAGACCCTTTATGGTCTTGATGAGTTACACCGAACCGGCTCTATGACTCGGGGAAATCCATTATTATTGACCATTTGGCTTAGAGAACACTTCAAATTGTTGGACTCTCCGATCGAGTATTCTCCTTATACTTTTCATAGGCGGAGACTGTTAGTGAAGGGTCTCAGTATTGAGGAGTGGGCTTATCTTTTTGCTAAAGCGGAGACCAATGATATCGCTTGGTGCCCATCCTTTTTGAAGGTGAGGAGGTTTGTAGCTAATACCCTTGGGTACGACAGGGTCTTCCTTCCGGGTTTGAGGGACTCCTCTTTCTATTTTGCTCGGAGGATGATGCGACAATTCGGTCAACAGCAGGACACTTTCTTGTCAGGGGGACAGCCTCGAGACATTTGTTTAATGGACTCAGAGTTCTCTACGAGCTTGGCTCGCGCTTGGGGGTGAGGTACCACTATGGATCGTTGGACCAATCTTCGTCATGATGGAGGGAGCATCTATTTATCAGATAAAAACTTGAATTGGTTTCTCCCAGAACTCCGTCCTAGTGTCGAGGGTGTTGATGAGATCCGCCGCTCTCTGTTGGGGGACCAGTTCGAGCCTAGCTTGAATTTGAGGAAGAAGGAAGCTAAGGAGGATCCTTCTAATGTCAGAGTAGATGCCACTCAAGACTTTCTGGATAGTGACTTTTACAAGAAGAGAGCAAACTGACTTTCCGGCAAATTCCAAGCTCTGGAGAGGCCTCATGTGTTTGCGAGACTGACTCCCTCAGTGCTTAGTCGACTTGATGTTCCTCCCGGTTTCTAGATACCTTGGTTCAAGAGGAAGAGGGATGACAAGGCGGTTCGTGGTCAAGCCCCTACTAAGTTAAGGAAGAAATATGTCCTTAGGAGTATCGAGAGATTGCCATAGATAGACCAATGTTTAGACTTTTAGTATTTTATTTATTTTCTTTTGCAAGTTGGTATTCATGTTAGAAATTTTCTTATTGTTTTCTTGAAATGCATTCAATTAATAAGAAGACAAGATTTTGATTTTATTTATTGAATAGACCGGACCAAAAGGCTGCCTACGTTCTCCTTTTACAACAATTAAATAAGGAGCTCAGGTCATCGTAGTTCCTGTTTAAGAAAGAGAAAAATATGTCTGCCGACTGACATGTCTCGCACGAGACATAGGTGTCTCGTACGAGACTGTCCCCTATATATATATATATATATATATATATATAATTTATGCACACCCTGATTTTTTCCTAGACCGCCCTTTCAGGTTTTCAATCTAGCGGGCTTCTTTTCTTGTGCTTTTTTGCTCTAATTTTTGCCTAGACCGCCCTTGCAGGTTTTCAAACTAGCAAGATTTCCTCTTTTCTTTTGAAGTAGGGAACGGACTCATGAATAGTACTTCTTTAGCTTGTCTATGTTGACGGGCTTCGGCAGTTGATCTCCATCTAGGTCTGTGAGTTGTACCACTCCTCCGGAGAATACCTTCTTGACTATGTAGGGGCCTATCCATCTTGGTACCCACTTTCCCATAGGATTGAATGGTCCAGGGCGATGTTCACGTAGGACAAGGTCCCCTTCTTTGATGTTTCTGGTCTTGAATTTCTTATTGAATGCTCGGGCCATTTTCCGTTGATACGCTTGGATATGCTCGGCGGCTCGGAGTCGTCGTTCATCTAGCATGGCTAGTTGTTCATAACGGCTGTCTAACCATGCGACTTCATTCACTTGGTTTTCCAGGAGAACCCTTAGTGATGGTACTTCTAATTCGATTGGTAGCACTGCTTCCATCCCATAGGCTAGGGTGTATGGAGTTTCACCGGTAGCGGTACGGATTGAAGTACGGTAGCCCCAGAGTGAAAAAGGTAGCTTGTCGGGCCAGTCTCTGCCAGTCTTAGCCATTTTCCTAATGATGGTCACAGTGGTCTTGTTAGCAGCTTTGACTGCTCTATTGGTTTGTGGCCGGTACGGTGATGACTGATGTCTCTCTATCTTGTACTCTGCAAGTAGTTGGTCGCATTCTTTCTCAAAGTGCGTGCTGTTGTCAGATATCATCTTATGAGGTACCCCATATCGGCATATGATGTTGGTCTTAATGAACTCAGCCACCTTTCTGGCATTTAAGACTCTGTAGGATTGAGCCTCGATCTATTTAGTGAAGTAATCAATGGCGACTAATACAAATGAGTGCCCGTTATGACCTGTCGGCGAGACTTTGCCAACGACGTCTATTCCCCATGTAGAAAATGGCCAAGGGGATGTCATGGGGTATAACATGGACGGTGGTACGTGTTACAAGTTGGCATGTATCTGGCACTTGTGGCATTTCTTAACCATGTTGGTACAGTCGGCTTCCATTGTAGCCCAATAGTATCCTAGTCGGATGATTTTCTTTGCTAGCATATTTCCATTCATGTGGGTTCCACAGACTCCTTGATGGACTTGGTCCATGATTTCTACGGCTTCGTGTTCGTCGGCATAAAGTAGACACTGCTCGTGGTGTTTCTTGTAGATGTGATCACCTATGATAACGAATTGAGTGGCAAACCGTTTGATGGCTATCTTCGGTTTAGGTGATGCGTCTGATGGGAATGTTTCGTCTAGGAGGAAACGCTATACATCATAATACCAAGGTTTATTGTCTAAGGCATTCATGGAAATGACATCACACGGCTCTTTGCTGTCATGCAGGTCTATGATTGAGTAGTAAGCAGGAGTTGCTCGCCTCGTGACTTTGAAGGTCTTAACCTCAGTCCATTAGGGGATCTCCACAAGTGATGCTAGCATGGCTAGCGAGTCTGCTAAACGGTTCTTATCTCTAGGAAGATAGTAGAAAGTGACCTCTTTGAACTGTTTGACCAAGTCTTGGAGATGGTCGTTGTATTTCTAGAGTGTAGGGTCTTGTACCTTTCATTTCTTGAGTGACTGATAGATTATAAGTTGTGAATATCCGTACACTTCTAGTTCGGTCACATTTCTTTCTAAAGCTGCTTCAAGTCCCGCTACGCAAGCTTTATACTCGGCAATATTATTAGTGGCCTCAAAGTCAAGGCGTATTGCAAGTGGAGTGCAGAAGTCTGAGGGATCTATTAGTAACATGATATCCTCATCAGGGAATCGCGGGTCTTCCCCCTTCGCTTCATCACATGGAAATTCGGCTAAATGATCCGCGAAGACTCTTCCTCTCATGGATTTCTGTGTGATGTAAGTGATATCGTACCCCGCGAGAATAAAGTACCACTTGGCTATCCTAGAGGAGACATGCGATTTTTCAAAGATATATTTTATTGGGTCCATTCGGGCAATCAGTTAAACAGGGAATGCTTCCATGTACGGATTTTGTCTCTCAGCTACCCATACCAGTGTAGCACATGACTTTTCTAATGAAGAGTAATTCAATTCAGCCCCATGGAAGCGACGGCTGACAAAATACACGGCGTTCTCTTTCTTCAAATCGGGTTGCTCTTGTGCTAGCATAGCCCTTAATACAGTGTCATTGACTGTGAGGTACAAGGTCAACGGTTTCTCTTTATGCGGTGGAACCAACACTGGCGGATTCACTAATTACTCCTTGACCTTTTTGAAGGATTGTTGGTACTCGTCTATCCATTCTAAGGATGCATTCTTCTTGAGGAGCTTAAAAATGGGCTCGCACATTGTCGTGAGTTGATTAATGAAACGACTATTGTACTGAAGGCGACGCATAAATCCCTTGACCTCTCTTTGCGTCTTAGGTGGAGGCATGTCAATGATGGATTTGATCTTAGCGGGGTCTGCTTCTATGCCATGCTCGGTGACCATGTACTGAAGGACCTTTCCTTTCACTACCACAAATGTGCACTTGGCTGGATTAAGTCTCATCTTGTGGTGTCTCAACCTCTCAAAGAACTTTCTGAGGTCGATAAAGTGTTGCCCATCGGAGCCTTTGGAGTGTATGATCATATCGTCAATGTACACCTCCATTTATTTATGTATCATGTCATGGAACAATGCAGTTACAGCTCTCTGATAAGTGGCTCTGGCATTCTTGAGTCCAAGCGGCATGACTGTATAACAGAACGTCCCCCAAGGTGTGGTGAACGCTATTTTGTGTTGGTCCTCCTCGGTCATGAGGATCTGGTTGTAACCAGTGAATCCATCTACGAATGATCGGACTTCGTATTTTGCGGTATTGTCAACGAGCATGTCTATATTGGGAAGAGGAAAGTCATCTTTCGGAGATGCTCTGTTGAGATCACGGAAATCAACACAGACTTGGACCTTTCCATTTGCCTTGGAAACTTACACAGTATTAGCCAACCAAGTTGGATACTCTATCACTTTTATGAACCCAACACTCAGGAGTTTCTCTATCTCTTGTTTAACTTGTACCGACCACTCTGGCTTAATTCTGCGGAGTTTCTGCTTGACTGGCTTTGAATCAGGAAGCAGTGGTATCTTGTGCTCAACAATCGAATTGGCTAGCCCCGGCATATCTTTGTAGGACCAAGCGAACACATCTACGAATTCTTGGAGAAGCGCTATGAGGGCTTGTTGGTCTTCCCCCTTGAATAAACTGCCAATCTTGGTCTCTTTCGGATCATCGTCCGTCCCCAGATTAACTGTTTGCATTTCTTTGGCATCAATAGGACCATTTCCGCCACGAAGACCTACTTGCTTATTAATTTCTTTTAAGATTTGTCATTTTCTTGATCTATCTCGTCATATGACTCGTTATTATCTAATTCGTTAGAGTTATTAGTTAATTCATCATTTAGGACGCTAGCAATCTCAGGATACTCAGAAAGATCTATTTGTTCATTAAGAAAGTAGGGGAATACACGTTCCGCGATGGCATCCAAGTCCTCTTGGGTGAGCTCATCGGTAGCGGTATCTGACTCTAAGGTAAGAGTTACAAATTTCCTTTCTCTATGGGGATGGGGAGTACATCCTAATTCTTTGGTCAGGAAGTCTTCACTTGCTATGGGTCCCCCAGTTGTGTACCAATTCTGAATAGGCTCGTCACTCTTCTCGATGAGCTTGGTGTAGTCTTGGTTCGGAGTGTCCCCCTTGTCTATTGCATTGATCTGAGTGTCCTCTAGCTTGCAAAGGTTGAGAAATTGGTGCAGTAGGTCTTCTCCCAACACAAAGTCCCACTCACTGAATGTTTCGGCCTTGGTACCCCCTAATTCTCGAGGTAGCCACGAGAATTGCATTGGTTCTGTTTCAAATGAGTACGGATCACAGTCACTAAAGATTTCAAAGCCCGGTTAGCGCTTCCCCTTATGGTCGATCCATGGTTCAGGGAACATGAAGTATGGCAAGTATTCCCCCTCGCGTACAAAATACCCATTTAGAGTCTTTCGATAGGGTGGTGCCATTGGCACGATGTATGAAGTCCAATCCCTTTCATCTTTAGGGATGTCCTTGAGTGGTGACATATATCCTAGACAACATTTTGGGGGGTATAGAATGACAGGTGGTGGTTCTTTTATCCCTTGTAAATGCTTGCCAAGCCCAAGACCGGGGAAGTATCCCTCCTTTAGCATCATGTTAAGTACTGGAAGTGTCCCGGAGAATGGAATCGCTTTAGAATAGTCATTTTCATTGTGCACTTCTACCATCTCTATACTACTTTGCTTTTTGGAAAAGTACAAAAAAGTGAGAAATTTAAAAGAAACTAACTATTACTAAAAATTGAAATTGATAGGAGGGCATGCTCTCACTCACAATGATTCTTGAGTGAGTAGGATCCCTTAAAGAGTAAAATAAAAACGAAAAGAAACAACTAGTTTAAAAGGAAGGAAAGAAACGTCTAAGCTATGAAGTAAAAACTATTCTATTAAACTACTAACTAATGTAGTGGAAAAGGAGCTTGAGGTTTGGATCCCTCATTCTTTAGTACGAGGCCGATTCCATTGCCTATTATCTATAGAGTGCCTTGGTCGATAAGATCTTGGATCTTATCTCTTAGGTTGTTGTATTTGTCGGTGTGATGACCGCGGCACTGATGGTAGTAGCAATACAGGTGCAAGGCCCTTCCGGCCCCCTCATACTTGGGTTTGTACCCCCTCATAGGTGCTAGATTGCCTTCTCTTTCAAGCTCTTGGAACACCCTACCAAGTCGGATTTGGCTCAAATCGGTGTAGACCCTTTGTGGCTTGGGTTGGAGGCTTTGCATGATGCTCTCATAGTGGTCCCTCATGACATTGAGGTGATGATTATGCTCCTCCTCCATTTGGTTCTTTAGGTCTTGATAAAGCAAGCTGATGCAGTTACCTACCTCATCATTGATGACCTTTTCTTGGTTGTCTTCCAAATTCTGAGCCCTTTCGATGGCGGCATTGTACCATTTACTCATTTCATTGTATTCAGCTTGTAACATCTCGAGCTTACTGCCGTCGATCATCTTCTCGATCTCAGCCCAGTCTTTTTCGCTTTGCTCGTTACGCTCTTTGACATGGTCATGATCATAATAAGAGGCATAGTCGAGCCCTCTGAAGCGAAATTCTTGCAAGATATTGATCTATGGGGCTTCTCCATTGGGTAGGCCTTCTTTCCAACCTCCGGTGGCTTCCATCTTGAAGCGCATATTTTGTGAGATTTCTCTGAGAGACATTTCCATGTGGGCGGGCATTGTGTTAGGAGCGTGGAGCTACTTTGCTGATCGGATGGACCTAGAGTGCAGAAACTGTGTCAAATCCAGGCTGGGGTCCCAACAAGTAGGCTTTTATGAAACAGGGTTGACCAACACGGCAGATTCACAGAAAAAGGAGGATGTCTCATACAAGACAATGGATGTCTCGTACGAGGCATCCAGCCTAACAGTCAGGTTGCAGATTTTAATCCTATTGGTCGGATGGAATTTAATCCATTTTGAGAGGTTACTACTCTAGTTTATCCTGGAACAGTGGATCCTGTCACCCTAGAATATGAGCCCCTTGTTTTTCACCTGTATTGCACTCTCCCAAACAAACAATTCGGGCAAGGGTCCCATATTCTCAACGGAATCCACCATTCAATTAAGCCAAACCTAAGTGATTCTGTAGTTGTTTTACACTTTGTTAAACAACGCATTAATGCAATCAAACCTTTTGAATTTTAAGGGACAGCCGAAAGGGACATATTTGAATGGTGCGGTCGAAACTAAGCCAAAATGGCATCCACAATCCCGCACAGAATAGTGAAAATAGGAAAACACAAGCTCGGATTCCCATAGAGAGGTTCTCCATTCTTTCAAAATCCTTTGTTGAACATTTAACCGAAGGGACATTCTTCATATTCACAAGGGAGGATTATAGATTGTAAAAATGCGTTATCTTGGGCAAAGGTTAAAACAACCCTAAGAATCGAACCGACCGGTCTTGAGGAGTGTCTTATTAACTAGTATGTATGCATGAGGTTGATGCAAGGCTTACGGCTAAGGTTCCCCATGAACACAGTCTAGGAGCGTGTCACGGAGTGGGTACACCATCTTTGGAGAGACCGGCGAGGGCCATTCGTTAGAATGGGGGTGTTGACCGACATCCGTCCTCCGATTGGGACCCGAGTTTATAGGGTATGTAGTGAAATTATTCTACATGTGTGTACGTGTGTGAGAGTCAAGATCTAGGTGTCAAGGATAAAATAGAAAGTTTTTTTTTGAAATTAAAACAAAAACATGCAATGGCCGGGTGTGAGAGCCCGCGCTCGAAGACAAACCGCGAAATGACCACCCGCGAGGGCGGTTCGGGTCCGTTTCGTGCTGATGCGCTTTTGGAAATGCGCTCGGTTCTCATACAATGGTTTCCTCTCGATGGAATCAAAACAGTCAAGAGTCGCCACCTCATTTTATTTTAGGAAAAATGAAGACAAAACCTTTTATTTAGAGAAAGTGGGTTCGGGGGCTAAGTTACGAGAAAGAGAAGGGGTTAGGCACTCTCCTCGTCCGTGATGGTCTCTAGTATGCATGCCACTTAGATTCATTTTATGCCTTTTATGCCTTGCTTTTATGCCCTAACAAAAATGGTGAATAATATAAGAGGAGGTCTTCCTATTCTAGGAATGTTTGCTTTAATTCACAAATGAGAGTCGATTTGGGTGGACTCACACTTGGTTTTGAAAATGGTTTAGCATTCATATCAAGTAAAGGAGATCACAAAGAGGGGGTGGGGGATTAATATTTACAATGGTGAACAAAAAGGGAAACAAATCCCATAAAAAAGAATGTCCAAAACTCCGTCCCCAAGCATTTTAGGGACTGCTGCCCTCTTCTTCTTTGTGTACCTGCTCTTATGATTTCACAATCTGGAAAGTTAAAGTTAGGAAAAGTCCATAACACATCAAGTATCAACCATGAATTTTCCTCTGATTTTAGGAGCATGTTATGGTGTCCAAATAAGGCATGCAAGATCATTCTTTCAACAGCCTAATCTGACAGATATTCATACTTCCACAAAAGATCCACTTTTTGAATCATGAAAACGGGGGGATCATGGGAAACACTAAACATGAAAGTTATTCCTAACATATAAAAGTTTTGATCTGGAATTTTTCAAGGACATTGAGAAAGTTTAAGTCACACAAAACACCTCAGACATTTTGGTGTCAGAACAGAAAGTATGCTAATCTGAGAACAGAGAGTTGAAACAAAAAATGGAAAGAACCTCTTCCACTCAGGGTAAAAATAATATATTTACATTATAGTATTCCAATGTTTGTTTATAACAAAATACTTTTTATGGTCTAAGACCAAAACCCAATTTTGGTATGCACAAAGAGAGCAACAAGACAGAAAGGTGCAGATGGACAGTCTGCTGAACATTTACAAAAGGGGTGAAAACACCCATGAAAACTCACTCAAATGAGATGCTATGAACATGAAAATTTGGATACACATAGATATATATATGAAAAACACAAAACAACAACCATTTGAGCATTTAATCATAGTATGTCATCACTTAGAGAGAAGAACAACAAGAGTATCAACATTACATCTTTTGGACATCAAATGGAGGTCTAGCCTAACAAGTGGCTAGACCCTTTTTCCAAATCACATAAGGATCTACATTTTACATGGATGAACTTTATAAGAACAAAGATTACCTAGGTGTGCTTCCTTTGCTTCCAAGGGAAGACTTTTTTTTGCTTTTCTTAAGGTGTTTGCCTTAGATTGAGAGAGTGTTTGAGTGAGTTGCTTTGGTTTGTTTTTGGTGAATGTTTATGGTGGTGCTATGGTGGTGTGGTGGTGATTTAGTGACTGAGATTTTGGGAATATTTTTGTTGCTTGAGAGAGAGCAAAAAGGGCTGAATATGAAGTGGAGTGAGTTGGAGAGTTGTGTATGAAGTGTGTGTGTTCTTCTTTGAATAATGGATGAGGGTGGTGAGTATATGGATGAGGGAGGTGGAAATCTTTCATTTAGGCCCTCTAGGGGGGTTTAGGGATCAGTTTAGGGGGTGGCCACCCCATACATTTGCAACTGGGAATGATCAAAATCAAGACTTTTGTGGCCAAGTTGCTGAAGAACAAACTGCTGTCTGAACCTCCCAAACTAGCCGTACGGCTCATGTCTCCGTCCCTTCTTCCCAAAGTGCCACTTGTCGCATTCTGATTGGCTCCTTCTTTATTAATTTGGCCAGACAACTTGGGCCACTTGTCTGGCTCTTTTAGGCGTGAATGATCACAATTTTTGCTCCGGTATTGGTTTCGCAACAGTCCAAGTTTTGTCCGAGTGTGCGCACAACGGTACCCCGGTTGTCCGCGGTCCCAACATGAAAGTTGCTTGAAATAGTCTTGTGGTCACGTACGTCTATCTGAAATATTTTAATGAGGAAGGGATGACAATAATATATTTTTAATGCACGGAATGGACGGTAACGAGCAGTTCTAAGGGTGCGGGCCCCATTTTCGGGTCCCGCCACTCAAAAATTGAAGTACATTCCTGTTTACTCGTTTTTTCGCTCTGATCATGAATTTGAAGTCCGTTAATCCATTAGATGTACCGATAAGGCTCACGGCACTCCCGTATATCCAAATCGAGGTCCTAGGTCAATTTTAGGGTTTAGACCGATTAAAAGGGGTTTGATAAGGGGTGCGAGATCGGGGTATCTACAGAGCCCCTCGTCGAATATCCTTGTAATGTAAAGGGGATTCTACGATTCACTAAGAGACACACGATCTCGTCTAGGGTGTAACGGCTAGGTCCAAAGTAGGACTTCCTACGTATCTCTTTCGAGAATCAAGCCTCCGTAGTTCTAACTCAAACAAACAATCAAACAAGCACAAACAATGGTCGGTACCGGGTTTCTGGTTTACCTACGTATCTCTTTCAAGAATCAGACCAATCGTAGTTCAGGTTTATTAAAAAACAAGAAATTTGCGGGGGGAGCATTAAGATGTGTTGTCTCTTTGCTGGGGAATGCATTGAGATGTGTGGTCTCTTTGCTGGGGAGAAAATCAACATGAGAAAATTTTTATGAGAACGGGCGACTGAGTTCACCGGGGTGAACTGCCTACGTATCCCTCCATGGGAATCAAGTCAAAACGTAGTTCTGGGGAGGTACAACTCGGGCAGGCGAGAAGACCAAGGTGGAACAACAATGCTCAAGGATTGACGCAAGGTACAATCGGAGCGGGGGGTACATTTCAGAATCCGGGAGATGACCTAATTCAACAACACTCAAGGATTGACGCAAGGTACAATCGGAGAGGGGGGTACATCTCAGAATCCGGGAGATGACCTAATTCAACAATACTCAAGGATTGACGCAAGGTACAATCGGAGCGGGGGTACATCTCAGAATCCGGGAGATGACCTAATTCAACAATACTCAAGGATTGACGCAAGGTACAATCGAAGCGGGGGGGGGGGGGGGTACATCTCAGAATCCGGGAGATGACCTAATTCAACAATACTCAAGGATTGACGCAAGGTACAATAGGAGCGGGGGGTACATCTCAGAATCCGGGAGATGACCTAATTCAATAATACTCAAGGATTGACGCAAGGTACAATCGGAGTGGGGGGTACATCTCAGAATCCGGGAGATGACCTAATTCAACAATACTCAAGGATTGACGCAAGGTACAATCGGAGCGGGGGGTACATCTCAGAATCCGGGAGATGACCTAATTCAACAATACTCAAGAATTGACGCAAGGTACAATCAGAGCGGGGGGTACATCTCAGAATCCGGGAGATGACCTAAGTTCGACATCAAGACGAGTCGCATCTGACTCTGGGGGAAGGAACAACATAATTTTGATGGTGATATCTAAATTTTCTCAAGCCGAAATTAATTTTGAGAGCTTTAAGAGGCGTCTCGGCCTAGAATGATTCTGATAATGAGAACTTTAAGAGGCGTCTCGACCTAAAATGATTTTGAGAGCTTTAAGAGGCGTCTCGGCCAAAAATGATTTTGAGAGCCTTAAGAGGCATCTCGGCCTAAAATGATTTTTATAATGAGAACTTCAAGAGTACTATCTTGAAGATAATTTCAAGGATACGCTGCATTCTGAGCCATGCCCAAATTCTTCGGCTTTTGAGTTGCTGTGTGATGAGATTTTTGTGCTTTGTTAACCACCGAACCATCGCTTCGCGTGGCCTCTTGGCATTGTATTGAGTGCTGCAACTTCATTTTGGATTCCCGTTCACCCTAAAAGGGTTTTTCATTATTTCACAGTCAAGCTTCTCCGCTTCTAGAGTTGCTGAAACATTACTTTGCGTGGTCCTTCAGCACCGTTTTGAGTGCTGCAACCTCATTCTGGATCCCTGTTTACCCTAAATAAGGTTTCTGATTTTTTTACAATCAAGCTACTCTGCTTTTGGAGTCATTGCGACTCTTGGCAATTGATACCGGGTTAGAATCATTCAACTTTGACTGAAGTCTCACGTATATCAGGAGAAATGACACGATCAACATTGTTTGTTGTGACCTGCAAGTTAGCTCTTTGGTTTTGCCATTGTTGTGGGATTTTGATCCCTTACAATGAGAAACCTCTTTATGAAACCAAGATGTGATTTGCTGTGTGGTTCCAACTTCGTACCTGCATAAGATTTTTTTGCAAGTATGTGGCCATGCCTGAAAATTCAAGCTGCCTACGTATCTCTTTCGAGAATCAGACTAGCGTAGTTCGAATTTATCAAATCGGACATTTTATTTTCCAAAAAGCCATTGGGAAATCTCATTTCCTGAGCATTGTTGTTGATGAGGAACTTTTTGTGGAGACCATGATGTGGTTCATTGTGATGTCAATTTCGTACCTGCATAAGATTTTTTGCAAGTATGTGGTCGTGCCTGAAGATTCAAGCTGCCTACATATCTCTTTCGAGAATCAGACCAACGTAGTTCGACTTTGGCAACTCGAACATATTTTCTTCAAAAGGTCATTAGGAAATTTCATTCCCTACGTAGAAACATGAGCGTCGACTTTGTCGAGGATCCTTCTTGTGAGGACCATGATGTGGAAAAATGGATGATGTGTACCTGCAATAGATTTTCAAGAGCAAGCAACATATATCTTGATATTGATGAGGACCCTCTTGTGAGGACCATGATGCGGCAGGGTGGATGACATGTACCTGCAAGATATTTTCAAGAGCAAGCAGAATATATCTTCGACATTAATGTGCTCGAGAGTGTCATTCATGTGCAACAAAAGTTTTAGAACACATACATGGATTGAAATCTTTAAGATCGAGAGATTCGGAGAAAGATTGGGACAAGAATACATTCCCTCTTCATTTTGCAACCATTTTTCTTTTGAAGGGTGAAAGCCAAATTTCTCCTTTTATGCATGATAATTTTTTTGCATTTGATTTTTTTTTATTTGACACATGTGCATTGCTCGCATCTCAAACTTTGTTTTTTATCAATTAATGACTGAAAGTTTATGAATGAATAGAGGGAGAATCATGAATGAAATGGATTGCACTTTATTGTGGATTTTGCATTTTTGCAAAAAAGAGGAGTATGGAGATGTGTATGGTGAAGCAAAGCCGAAAGCCTAGCGCGAACACTCAAAAGGTCAATTCCGAACACCCATTTGATCAAGACTACTCAATGGTATATCTCCGGATGCTATGGTTGGGTCAGCCCTAGTCGTCGGCTGAAGAAACCCTATTTGTTATTTCTGACATCGTTCCCCCAACATTCTCGCTGGTGAATCCCCAGTATCTCGCAGGGATCGACCTCAGGATGTTTGCCATGGAGGCCCCAGTATGTCTCAAGGATCAACCTCAGATGTTGGCTATGGAAGCCCCAGTATTTTTCTCAAGGATCAACCTCTGATGTTGGCTACGAAAGCCCCAGTCATGTTATAGGACAAGCCCTTGAATATGGCATATGAAACTCCTGTTGCACTTTGAAGAGTGAATCTCATGTTGATCCAAATTGTCGTTTTGAGACAACTTCATGTTTTGGCATTTCAACCTTTGGGGGCCTAACTGTCATTGAGAGTTATTCAAATGTTCGATGTCTCGCTGTTGGAAGAAATTCACAATTTCTGACATGCAATACCCAATCGGTAGGGAGTCAACTGTCTTTGAGAGTTGTTCAATCATTCGATGCTTCTCTGTTTGAGGCAATTCATAGTTTCTGACATGCAATACCCAATCGGTAGGGAGTCAACTGTCTTTGAGAGTTGTTCAATCATTTGATGCTTCTTTGTCTGAGGCAATTCACAATTTCTGACATGCGATACCCAATCGGTAGGGAGTCAACTGTCTTTGAGAGTTATCTTGTTATTCGATTCTTCTTTGTCTAAGGCAATTCACAATTCCTGACATGCGATACCCAATCGGTAGGGAGTCAACTGTCTTTGAGAGTTGCTCGGTGGGACACAATCTTGATGTTGCCAAAAAATGAGCTTTGAGCTTTACGGGCCATACTATCAATCCGAGATGGCGCTGTGTTCTAATGATCCACCCATAAGGGACCTAACTTTCAATGAGAGTTGTCCCACATCCTTGATATCCTCGATCTCGAGAGTTACTGAAACTGATGATGATTCTCAAAATTTAATATTTGCATTTCTGAGTCCCTTCAAAGGATCAACTGTCAATGAGAGTTGTCTTGTACCCTGGTATTTTGCCATCTGAATTTCCGTGTTACTTGGAGCAAACCATTCTCAACAAATCGTATTGTCATGAAGCCATATCATTGCTTTTGAAACTGACCCAAGACTCTGATATGCTGCCCCAGTTCGGTGTTCATTAATTCGACATCTCTTGCCGGAATTTGAGATTCTGAGATATAAAGAATAGCATTCCTTTGTTTCTTTTGCTGTGACAGCTTACAGGATTTGCAGGGGAAGGCACGAGGCCAGTATTTTGTGAAAGCAAAGGGAAATCCCAGTGGGATCTCCGACATCGTGTTTACGCATAAATGAAATGGCGGAAGGATGAGAGTAGGGGGAAGCCCCTAGACTCGAGAAAATTATGCTCACACATTGAAATCAAAGACTCAAGATTTAAACAAGCGTTAATGGTCAAGTGCCTCAAAATCAAATGGACCCTTCTAAAATTGGATTAGCATTTTAATTCTGATTAAATAAGCTTGACAAATCATTTGAACACAAGTTAGACCGTGACAAATCGACATGAGAACATCATTGGGCAAGAGATATGATTCGCACCGCTGTTTGACCTTATTCGGTGAGAGGCCTTCGTCGTTGTCTCCTTTTCTTGATATTGGTCACACCATTGGAGGCTGCACGATTTTTAAGTTCTTGGGCTCCCTCAGTGTAAGGAGTTGGTAGAGCACGTTGGTCTACCAACAAAAGCCACCAGTTGTCGTCGTTGATGGTGCTTTGCCCAATGTTGATGGAGCGAGATCTCCTTAGTGCAGATTGGCTTTCGCATGCGCGGTGCTCCTTGAAATTGATGATGTCACTTGAGATTGCCGGACCCTCGGTCCATGTCTTGTCTTTATGCAACAAGTGATGAAGTCTTCAGAATGAAATCCATTTGCCGTCGTTGTAGGCATACACATAAACTTGAAGTGTCGCGATATCCTTTCTAAAACAATTGAATTAAACAATAAAGCAAAAGGAATATGTACCAAAATAAATGAATAATGCTTCTTCTTTCTTTTCTTTTTTTTTTTGACCTCCCCTTTTTTGCTCTCTTTCGATTTTTTTTTTTGCACTCAAGAAGAAACATCATAGCGTGCGGAATACAACAATTTTTACAAAAACATAAACATACAATATGCGAGAATTTACAATGCATCATACATTAAAGGAAAATCGCCGACACTTGCGCTTGCATCAGTGTGATAGTCTTCCGCCTTTGCCATTTGATTGGCCTCTCTGATCATGCCCTTGATTGCACCCTGAAATCTTCGTTCGTCGGGTGACTTTGTCGATCGCCTCCGTGAACTTCGTTGATTCCCTTCGGCCCTAGTTCCCATCTCAATTAATCACATTCTAAAATTTGTTCATATTTCATTGATTGCTTTTAAGTAAGTGAGATTAATTGTTTGAGGGTCCAGATTAAGAAATCACTTGGTTATAAGGCAAGTTTATTGACTGAAAACATATATTACATGACATGCAAGAAAATAAAAGAACGAAGACAAAGACACACTCTAGACTTAGAAGACAAAGAAGATATGTGAGCACATTACTAAGCAATACGCAAAAGGGACAGGATTAGGAGTTGGGGCGGTGAGCCCAGTCACAAGCAAAAGACACGACCTTACGAGTCAACACACTTCTAACATTTAACAAAAGTAACCGCTCCTTGGTCATAACAAAATTCGGCCACCAAACAAAAGGGAAAACCTTCCTTGGGATTCGGTGAGCCCCTAGGATTCCTTACAGGAGTCAAACATTCAGTAGGGGTCGGCCACAACATTCAGCTGAAATGGCTTCTGGATCGTCCCGTCCTCGATCATATCTTGCAAAGTATGCCTCAAATTCCAGCAATCATCCGTCGCATGACCAGGCGATACGTGGTATGCACAATATTTGTTGGCGTCCCAATTCTTAGGGGGAGGATTTGGCGGACGGTATCCCTCTATTGGTTTCAATGTTCCTTGGGTGACTAACCTTTGGAATATCATGGACAGGGGAATATCAAATTTATCAAATTGCCTTTTTCTTCGGGTCTTATTCCTTTGTTGATTGTTGATAGAATTAATTGACCCATTTTGATTGTGGCATGTGGGAGCTTTGTTATAGTATCTCTGATTAGGCATAACTGTGCAGACCCAGGATGGTGCAGGGTTGGTAGAAACATGATTCACATTCGGTGTGGGAGCTTCAGCAGATGTTTGGTAATTATAGGATCCAGGAGAAGGATATGGCTTGAGCATTCTAGTTCGAATATCCTCATCAATGCGAGAACCCACACCTAGGAGGGAAGCGAAGTCAGGGGAAGGAAGGTACTTTATCTTTTCAGCATAAACCGGTTGGAGGTGCTTGAGGAAAATGCGAGTCTGCTCGGAGATGTCGGCCCTTTCCAAAGTCTGAACGATCTTCTCTTGTGAACTGCTTGGTGACCAGATTTCTGTGGGTTTCACTGGATTTTCATGTATCTTTAGCGGAGCAGTAGGGCTTAAATTGTTTGATGTCACCATTCGGCTAGCTTCAGTACAGATATCGCCACAAGTCATGAACCCCATATCTCGGGTGGAGTGAATGTTTGGGTTGGAATTGCCATTCTGGCACTGGGGTGCTTCGAGATCTTTGAGCTCCAATTTCTTCAAGAGAGTATTCACAAGGTCCAATATTTCTTCCTGATGCCCCTGGAATAGGCTAATCATGCGATTGGTGTGATTATTCAAGCGCCTTTCCAACCACTGTTCCATTGCATACCCTAGCTCGAAGTCCGGCAAACCCTTAGTCGAGTTTGATGATGTCTGTCCTTTGTTGGCCATGATTGATGATGAAGACCGGAGTAGAGCTTTGATCAAAGTGGTGATTGAAACGGACCTCGAATGTCGCGCTAGAGAACAAGAAGAAATTCTCCCTCTACAAGATGGATGAAAAAGGAAACCTATTTTAGATTTTCTGGGAATGAAGCTTTATGTACAAAAGAAACTAATTTTTTTTGTTTTTTCTCTTTTTTTTTTCAAAATTTGAAGCGCAAGCAACGCACAAACCTTTGAATGCCGGACAAGCACCTTGCTTTGTTTTGACACATTTTCGCATGAAATCTTGAAATAGTTGATACCGTCTCCAAAGTATAGGACCAACGTTTTGCACCTGTACTATTGGCCGTCCAAGCCCCTAGCGAAGGGCCTATACTCTTTCGGGGATCCACCATTCGATTACGGTCTAAGGGAGGGTCTCGGAAATTTAAAGTCAATCCGAGCATTTCAATGAATTTTCACAATGTAGGTTGTTTATAACCTTTTGGGAAATGCATAGGATTGAGATGAAATTGCTAGACAAAAACCGGCATAAAGTCTGGGACGTGTCATTTTTTGAAAACATGGATATCGTGGCTTGGTAACGAGGAAGATTGGCTTACACCCATCGCAACGACTAATAGGCGTGCTTTGGGGTGAGAATGTACACCGCGGTGTTGGGTTTCGATCAAACATGCGCAGTGGAATTTAGCATTTAAAATTTTGAAACCCGAAGCCCATAGATCCGTTCATATGATTAAATCAAATACAATAACATGAATATAGGATAAAACTAACCCTTGATGGCTATCAAATTTTCTCTTGGTCTTTGGTGGAGATTTGAAGACTTGATCACGATCACAAAGCTTGAACACGAACTTTGAAGATGATGATTTTCACCCTCTAGCGGTATCCACACTTCGAACGAATATCAAAGGAGCTTCTTTGATCTTGGTTGCTAGACCAAATTGTGAAACACGTTTTCACAATGAATTTGAACTATATGGAATTTTCTCTCTTGTGTATTATTTTGTTCTTTGACCAAGGATGTCTTAGAACAAAGTAAAACCTCTCTCAAACTCTTTGGAGACTCACAAAAGGCTATCACTGAAGTTCTGGCCGAACTCATCCTTTTATACACAAGAAAGACCTATTCCAAATAGGAATCTTGTGTCAAATGACATTCCAAATCGAATTAGGAAAGTGCCAGCCGACAGTACTGTGCGGCCGCCCAGAATACACTGTGCGGTCGCACATTTATCTGAAACAAACTGGTACAAATCTGAGCTAAGTGTGCGGCCGCCCAGTCCACACTGTGCAGTCGCCCACTTCCCCAGAATGTCCAGAATTTCCAAAATTCCAATTTAGTCCTTTTAAAGATTCGTTCTATTGTGTGTGACCCTCTAGGATTATACTAAGTTGGCAATGGGTTCAAACATGAAACCATAAGATATGATTATGTTCTAGCAAACCGTCATACCTACCCAAATAGTATAACTAGATACAAGTTCGCATTCCTTTAGAATATGTCATAATCCCTTTGTCCACGATGTCATTGAACACAAGTCATGGTCAAACAGTCAACTTGTTTTTGATCAATACTTTCTTGATTCCGAATATGTTGATAATCCAAATGACATGGATCCAATCAATTCATTTGAGTCCGGCCGAACATTTCATCAACATCATTCCTACGAGAGGCCCAAGCTTGACATCTCTCCGTAGAGGGACAAATCCATTTAGCTTATTATTCTTCCCTACGTGAATCCGACCATGCCAATCATACCCTTTATAACTACCCGGTTAAAGGTAGCGTTTGAATATGTCAAACATAATCTTCATTAAGTGGAAGACTATAATAACTTCATGTCTAAGGATTCGAATGACATAACTAATATGAGACATATGTTCGACATAGACCATGACATAAATCTCATACAGCGGGTCATGTCCAGTACCTTGTTCCAAACAAGTACCCATAAATCTAACATGATCATCCCATGATCATTTAGCCTTTATAATAGTGCTTAACAAGTACTAGGGACGGAGATTATTATAAGTAAATATGAACAACAATAATAATCAAAACATCTCTTTATTGATATGAAATAAATGATAACAATTACAACGTTTATTAAACGTGCCTAGGGCACCACTACCAACAATCTCCCACTTGCCCTAGGCCCAATCTCCCATGTATCTAATACCCATGGACCTAACATGACCATCATGTTTAGCTTGTGGAAGTCCCTTTGTCAGCGGGTCCGCAACATTGTCATCAGTAGGTACTCTGCATATATTTACGTCTCCCCTATCAATGATCTCTCGAATGATATGAAAACGCCTAAGTATGTGTTTGGATTTCTGATGTGCTCTTGGTTCCTTTGCTTGAGCAATAGCACCATTATTGTCGCAATAAAGGTCTATTGGATTAGCAATACTAGGAACCACTTCAAGTTCAGTTATGAACTTCTTAATCCAAACAGCTTCCTTTGCAGCATCCGATGCAGCAATATACTCAGCTTCTGTTGTAGAATCAGCGGTTGTACTTTGCTTGGAACTCTTCCAGCTTACAGCTCCACCATTTAACATAAACACAAAACCCGATTGCGATCGGCTATCATCTTTGTCGGTTTGGAAGCTTGCATCCGTGTAAGCATTTACAACGAGATCATCTTCCATTCCTCCATAGACCAAAAACGAGTCTTTAGTTCTTCTCAAGTACTTAAGAACCGCTTTTACAGCTATCCAGTGATTTTCGCCAGGGTCGGATTGGTATCTACTTGTGATGCTCAAGGCATAAGATACATCCGGCCTAGTACAAATCATGGCATACATGATGGACCCAATTGCCGAAGCATATGGAACATCATTCATTTTCTCACGCTCATCGTTTGTCTTAGGACATTGAGTCTTGCTTAGAGAAACTCCATGTAACACGGGCAAGGTGCCTCTCTTAGAATTTTCCATACGGAATCTTCTAATGATCTTGTCAATGTATGTACTTTGGCTTAAACCAAGTAGCCTCCTTGATCTATCTCTATAGATCTTAATGCTAAGAATATATGCGGCTTCACCCATATCTTTCATTGCAAAACACTTTCCTAACCAAGTCTTCACAGACTGAAGTGTAGGAATGTCATTTCCAATGAGCAATATGTCATCCACGTATAAAACAAGGAATAGCACTATGCTCCCACTAATCTTCTTGTATACACAAGGCTCATCTTCGTTCTTGATGAAACCAAACTCTTTGACCGATTCATCAAAACGGAGATTCCAACTCCTTGAAGCTTGCTTAAATCCATAGATGGATCTTTGCAATTTGCATACCTTAGAATCTTGTTCAAACCTTCTGGTTGTGTCATATACACATCCTCTTGGAGTTTTCCATTCAGGAAAGCGGTTTTGACGTCCATCTGCCATATTTCATAGTCATGATATGCAGCAATGGCAAGCAAAATTCCTATAGACTTGATCATTGCTACGGGTGAAAAGGTCTCATCATAGTCAATACCATGAACTTGCCTATAACCTTTCGCTACAAGCCTAGCTTTGTAAGTATGCACCTTCCCATCCATGTCAGTCTTCTTCTTGAAGACCCATTTGCATCCTATGGTTTTTACACCTTCGGGCGCATCAATCAAATTCCAAACTTGATTGTCTTGCATGGATTGCAATTCGGATTCCATGGCTCCAAGCCACTTGTCCGAATCAGGAGAGAACATCGCCTCTTGGTAGGTTGACGGTTCATCATTCTCAATGATTTCTACCTCATTACTATCCGTTACGAGAAATCCATATCTCTCGGGCTCGGATCGTAAGCTACTAGATATGCGAGTCGCTTGTGTATTCTGAACAGTTTCCACAACTCCTTGTGGTTCTTGTTCTTGTTCCACTATTGGTTCAATGTTATTTTCTGGGTCTCGAATTTCTTCAAGATTTATTTTACTCCCACTGATTTCTTTGGAGAGAAACTCTTTCTCTAGAAAGACACCAGTTCGGGCAACAAACACTTTGTTGTCCTCACGGTTGTAAAAGTAATATCCTTTAGTTTCTTTAGGATATCCCACGAAAATACATTTATCGGATTTGTGTGCTAGTTTGTCAGAGATAAGTCTTTTGACATAAACTTCGCAACCCCAAATCCTCATGAAAGATAAACTAGGTTTCTTTCCACTCCACATCTCATATGGAGTCTTTGAAACCGATTTAGTTGGAACTTGATTTAGTGTGAAAGCAGCGGTTTCTAGGGCGTAACCCCAAAAGGATATTGGAAGATCAACTTGACTCATCATTGATCGAACCATGTCTAACAAAGTCCGATTTCTCCTCTCAGACACACCATTCCATTGTGGTGTTCCGGGCGGAGTCAATTGTGAAACTATTCCACAATTCTTTAGATGATCATCAAATTCTTGGCTCAAGTATTCACCACCTCGATCTGATCGAAGTGCCTTTATACTTTTGCCAAGTTGTTTTTCTACTTCATTTTGAAATATTCTAAATATCTTAAATGCTTCACTTTTATGTTTCATTAGGTAAACATACCCAAATCTACTATAATCATCAGTGAAGGTTATGAAGTATTGAAATCCTCCCCTAGCATTGCTACTTAATGGTCCGCATACATCGGAATGTATCAACCCCAATAAGTCGCTTGCCCTTTCACCCAGCTTGGTAAAAGGTGTCTTAGTCATTTTTCCAAGAAGACACGACTCACAAGTATCATATGACTCGAGGTCACATGAACCTAAAAGTCCGTTCCCATGGAGTTTTGAGATACGCTTCTCATTAATATGACCAAGACGGCAATGCCATAAATAGGTATGATTTACATCATTAGGTTTAGATTTCTTATTTATATGATAGACATTGTCATTATTTTCATTCTTGACATCCAAGATATAAAGGCCATTAAATGAATTAGCAATACCATAAAGCACATCATTTAAATAAATAGAAAATTTCTTATTCTCAATAAGAAACTTAAAACCTTCATTATCCAAACAAGAAATTGAAATAATATTTCTGCTTAAATCCGGAACATAATAACAATTGTTCAAAACAAGAATTAATCCGGAAGGTAAAGTGACTTCATAAGTCCCTACGGCTAATGCAGCAACTCTTGCTCCATTCCCCACACGTAGATCTACTTCACCTCCTTTAAGCAGTCTCCTATTCTTTAGTCCATGCACATTTAGACAAATGTGAGAACCACATCCGGTATCCAATACCCAAGAATCAGTGGTAGAAAGGAGAATATCTATCATATAGATACCTGAAGTCGACGCAGCCTTGCTGCTCTTCTTCTTCTTTTGCTCTTCCAAGAAAGCCTTGCAATTACGTTTCCAATGACCAATTTCTTGACAATGGAAACAGATTGCATCCTTTTGTGAATCAGGTTTTGCCTCACAAGCCTTGGCAACCTTTGCCTTGCTTATTATGGGTTTGACAACTTTCTTACCCTTTCCTTTGGCACTAGCCTTCTTCCCATCATGAACCAAGAGCACGGGAGAACCTTTCTCCACAATTTTCATCTCTGCAGTCTTGAGCATCCCATGCAACTCAGAGAGATTCTTATCCATTCCATGCATGTTATAATTCATTACAAACTGATTATAACTTTTAGGCAATGAACTAAGAATGAGATCCGTGGCTAGCTCCAATGGGATTGGATAGCCAAGTTTCTCAAGGTGCTCTACATAACCTTTCATTTTAAGAAAGTGAGGACTCACTTGTTGCCCTTCATTCATTTTACTAGTAGTGAATGCAACAATGGTCTTGTACCTCTCTTGCCTAGCTTGCTCTTGAAACATGGTTCTCAACTCCACGCCTATCTCATAGGCTTCCAAATGTTCCAAACTTTGTTGGAGTTTTGAACACATAGTAGCAAGCATGAGACAACTTACATCTCTAGAATCATTACGATGTTTCTTGTAATTGTCTCTTTCTACCCTAGGGGCAGTAGGCGGTGGTTCAGCGGGGAGAGGCCCATCGAGAATGTACAACTTATCTTCTTGCCTAAAAACAATTCTTATGCTACGGATCCAATCCATAAAGTTGGTACCATTCTCTTCGAGCTTATCCTTCTCAAGGATCGATCGCAACGACATTGATTGAGTGTTATTAGTCATTATCTACAAATATGCAAAATTTCCAAAATTTAATAAGTACCAATTTTTCATTAAAGAAATAAATAATGTATTTTTCAAATGAAAATACTCCCATTAAATTATATAACCTTCACATACATCCAATGCATAATATAATTTAATTGGACTAAGATCCAACTTTAATTTAATTTCAAGTCCGCTAAGGCGGATTACACAAAATCAAATTAATTAGGTAGACAACTCTTGTCAATCATATCTCATATGACTCTTAGTTCCTTTTATGAGATTCTTTAAGAAATCCAATTTCAAAAAGCATGTTAAACCTCATCTTTGCCTAGGCCCAAAACTGTTTTGACGCCCAATTAAGTCTAACCATTTTAAACGCATAGTTAATGTGTCCCGCTAGGGCGTGCCCACATTATCTATCTTGCTCATACATAAATAAATTTAATGCATCTCGCTAGGGCGAATCTACATTAGAGTCACTTATGTACTAACAAGTGTTTTAATCATGGCATGGCAATAAAAGACTTAAAATTTTCTTTGAAGGTTCATCACATGTAGCATATAACACATTTATGAGCACATAATATAAACATGTTACACATCAAGTTTAGCCACTAAATTAATCTCCATTAATTTAAGCATGGTATTTATGTGTCATTAGTTTCTCTATAATTATGAGGATGAGACTATTTCAACTTTGGTCATTATCTCCAAATCAAGACAACAAGAAGTGCGGTCGAACTAAGCCATTAGGCAACCACAATCCCGCACTAATTCAAGAGACCAAGAAAGTAGTCCATGTGGCCGAAACTAAGCAATAGATGGTCTCGATGAACGTAGGCCAATTGCATTCACAATTCCACATGGATCTCCAAACTTTGAATCAAGAACTTTGTTTCTCAATTTTAGCAATTATGAACTCTTCATAATTCTAACTTCGTTTCATCTTTGAAACTTTGATTGTGATCAAGTTTGGGAAACACAATCTCGATGAACGCAGATTAGCCATCCAAACCTTGAACCAATCTTAGAATCACAAGACTAAAACAAATAGGAAAATCAAACCCCAAGATCCACACACAAACCAACTACCCAAAACCCATTCCAGATCAGCAGGTCTGGATTGGTTCTGTTACTGGTTTTGTTGAACCTCTCGAAAATTCCAAATTCTGATTTTTGAGCAAAATCAGACATTCTGATCTTGGCGTGCGGCCGCCCAAAAGACCTGTGCGGTCGCCCAAAAACCGTGCGGCCGCCCAGTATCTTCCGTGCGGTCGCCCGGTTCAATCAGAATGTGCAGAATTTTAAGTTCGAAAATTTTGTCTCAAAATTGTTTTTCCCTGATTATTAAAACTTTGATCCAATCAAAAATTATTAACCAACAATTCTGAATCCACCATAATTTATTTATTGCGATTGAATCGTGCGATTAAAGTTGTAAAACAATAAACCACATAAAATCACATAACACATATATATCACATATTCCAATATTCATATCATGCAGGGCACATAAACAATTTATATACACATAACATGATCTAGGTATTGAAATAATCAACATGAACGGGGCTCTGATACCACTGTTGGGTTTCGATCAAACATGCGCAGCGGAATTTAGCATTTAAAATTTTGAAACCCGAAGCCCATAGATCCGTTCATATGATTAAATCAAATACAATAACATGAATATAGGATAAAACTAACCCTTGATGGCTATCAAATTTTCTCTTGGTCTTTGGTGGAGATTTGAAGACTTGATCACGATCACAAAGCTTGAACACGAACTTTGAAGATGATGATTTTCACCCTCTAGCGGTATCCACACTTCGAACGAATATCAAAGGAGCTTCTTTGATCTTGGTTGCTAGACCAAATTGTGAAACACGTTTTCACAATGAATTTGAACTATATGGAATTTTTTCTCTTGTGTATTATTTTGTTCTTTGACCAAGGATGTCTTAGAACAAAGTAAAACCTCTCTCAAACTCTTTAGAGACTCACAAAAGGCTATCACTGAAGTTCTGGCCGAACTCATCCTTTTATACACAAGCAAGACCTATTCCAAATAGGAATCTTGTGTCAAAAGACATTCCAAATCGAATTAGGAAAGTGCCAGCAGACAGTACTGTGCGGCCGCCCAGAATACACTGTGCGGTCGCACATTTATCTGAAAAAAACTGGTACAAATCTGAGCTAAGTGTGCGGCCGCCCAGTCCACACTGTGCGGTCGCCCACTTCCCCAGAATGTCCAGATTTTCCAAAATTCCAATTTAGTCCTTTTAAAGATTCGTTCTATTGTGTGTGACCCTCTAGGATTATACTAAGTTGGCAATGGGTTCAAACATGAAACCATAAGATATGATTAGGTTCTAGCAAACCGTCATACCTACCCAAATAGTATAACTAGATACAAGTTCGCATTCCTTTAGCATATGTCATAATCCCTTTGTCCACGATGTCATTGAACACAAGTCATGGTCAAACAGTCAACTTGTTTTTGTTCAATACTTTCTCGATTCCGAATATGTTGATAATCCAAATGACATGGATCCAATCAATTCATTTGAGTCCGGCCGAACATTTCATCACATCATTCCTACGAGAGGCCCAAGCTTGACATCTCTCCGTAGAGGGACAAATCATTTAGCTTATTATTCTTCCCTACGTGAATCCGACCATGCCAATCATACCCTTTATAACTACCCGGTTAAAGGTAGCGGGTTGAATATGTCAACATCAAATCTTCATCAAGTGGAAGACTATAATAACTTCATGTCTAAGGATTCGAATGACATAACTAATATGAGACATATGTTCGACATAGACCATGACATAAATCTCATACAGCGGGTCATGTCCAGTACCTTGTTCCAAACAAGTACCCATAAATCTAACATGATCATCCCATGATCATTTAACATTTAACTAGTGCTTAACAAGTACTAGGGACGGAGATTATTATAAGTAAACATGAACAACAATAATAATCAAAACATCTCTTTATTGATATGAAATAAATGATAACAATTACAAC